>AZMS01S00003700.1:24872-35153 GCA_000661875.1 Acanthoscurria geniculata | reverse complement strand
GTGGCGGATGGTTCACAGCATATGGTCGTCCATCCCTCAGAACACTATCCGCACGCTGATTGCATCTGTACCCCGACGGGCTGCTGTTGCATCGCCGCGCGAGGCGGTCCGACTTCCTACTAAGCACCCTCTGGATGCCATTACTACTTCACGCTCTCTCCTTGTACTTCACATCAGGTAGGTATCTCCGCTTTCCCTTTTTTTTCTGTGTATTAAATGTCTTCACGTTCCACCCACTCTTTCCTGGTGATGCATTTTCTATGTCGGGCAGTGTATATTTTTTCACGTTAAAACTGATAAGATATTTTAAAAGCTCACTGAGAATATACGCTCCGTGATAAAAAAATCGACGCACCCCGAAAAAATAATCCGATCGTAGTGAAACGTCATATGCAGGTACCTTGCGACCGAATATGCAAATGATCAAAAATACGCACTCAATGAATGAACAGCCGGAGCTACAGCGCATGGGAACGGAACATCAGGTGTAGATAACGAGGGAATCTCGCTTTCAGAAACAAAGCTACCCGAGGATTTAGACTGCATTAGGCAACCTGAGGGTAACGATGCCTCGCGGGGAATTCGAAGCCACTGAGACCGCATGACAGTGTTGGAAAGTGGACGTACCATCGGACTACGAGAGGCTGAATGGACACACCGACGCATCGCTCGGCATTTGAGTCGGAACAATGCAGCAATTAGACGATTCTGGCGGGAATGGGTTCTGCACGGCGGAGGTCAGCGACAAAAGTGCAGTGAACGACCGAGAGAAACGACAGCACGGGAAGATCGATCCATTGTGGGAGCAGCTGTCACAGCACCAGATACGTCGCTAACAACTATACGACCTGTGACCAATACTGGAGTGACCACCCAGTGTATTAGTCCACGACTACGAGGGTGGAATCTACGATTGCGGGGCCCATTACGTCGCTTACCACTGGGCATTACGCACCGTCGACAGAGATTACAGTGGTTCCGGGACCGATCAACTGTGTCGGATTGGAGTCGAATCGTCTTTAGTGAGGAGTCCCGGTTTGAACCGAGCCCTGACGACCACCTCATCCATGTGTGGAGACGGCCCGGACAGCGACAAGATCCAGCCTTTACTGTCGAATGCCACATGGCCTGCCAACGGCGAGTTAAAGTGTGGGGTGCCATTTTGTATGATAGACCGACTTCCCTGGTGGCTCTCCGGGGTACCCTCACCGCATAACGATATGTTGACGTGATTTTATGACCCGTTGTGTTGCCGTTTCTATATCAGCACCCCGGGCTTACTTTTCAGCACGATAATGCCAGGCCACACACCCACGTCTCTTCATGGGTTGTCTTGTGCCTGCCACGTCCTTCTCCGTCAGCCAGATAGCCGGATCTCTCTCCGAATGAGCACGTTTGGGGCCTGATGGGCTGTCGCCTGCGACCATCCCTGAATGTCGACGAATTAGGCTGCTAGTTGGAGGCCATTTGGCATGCCATCTTCCATACCACCATCCGGCAACTTTGTGGATTGATGCCACGTCAGGTAAAAGCGTGTATCCAGGCCAGTGGTGGAGCAACTCCACATTGACCTGTGCCCTTTGTGCACTTCTTTCTCCAGCATCAATCATCCGATTAGTCTGTTATTGCAAACATTACTTGTTCTCTACATGTCCAATAAAGATACCAAAATCTGTCCCAATTTGATCATTCCTTCTTGGTGCGTCGATTTTTTTGTCACAGGGCAGAGAGTGTATTTTCACGTAGCACGTATGCGAAAAAGTTAGTGCTTCTCTATGGTAAAAAATTTGGCCCAAAAATTAATGCAATGACAGTGTGCTTATGGAATAAATACAGCGCTCTTGACGAGCCCTGAATTGGACGAAACACGCGTCCAGTGCCTGATCTGCTGTATAACCATAATTATCATGCTTACTTTTACAAGTAACGCCATCTGACGGAGTTAATTAAATTTCGATCAAAATATCTAGTATCTCTTCTCTAATGAAGTATTGTAGGAGCCTTAATCACTAGAACACTGGAACATTTGCTCCAACATCTCCACCTGCCTCGTTTCTAGGGCGCGTTACAGTGAAATTTAAATAATTCTGATTCATGCTGGTGATGAAGATAGAGAAGTAGGGATAATTTTAGTAAAAATGTCGGTTGAGTATATGACGTGAAATATGTCTTTTACATAATCACCCTGCTATAATCATTCTGGAGACTAATACTTTAATTTTACAGTGGTAATGCAGATCATGCATGTACGTGGAATAACCACCAATAAAGTGCGGGAAAAAATGTAGCTAAAGTTTAATGCGATCAAGGTGTGCTTAAATGTTGAAATGCCAGCCTGCTTCCGAGATATCTGTGACCAAAACACGTGCCTAATACACTGTTTTGCTGTTTAAGTTACAGCTCTGTGAAAAAGTCTTTGACCACCAATAGAAAACTTGTAACTATAGAGTTTGGGTTTAAATTTCTAGCAGAAATTATATAGGACGTGGAATAAATTATATATAATGGCAAAGGAAATTTAACGCAAATTCGTGAAAAATAAACAGAATGGAATTATCTCTGTCCCTTGTTGGGTTATTCTCATCTGAGCTTGTAACAAGAAACACCTGAGACAGCGTAATTTCCTTGGATGTGGCAGTCAACCGTTTCGACCAATAAAATTGCAGAATGAAAGGGAAACATACGCACGGGACAATTTGGCGGTCCACTCAATCCACCTAGTAGCATATAAATTCTACGAACATCTGGGTACAGACTCACTTGGTCTTGTCGTTTCGTACCTACAATTTGGCGGTCCACTCAATCCACCTAGTAGCATATAAATTCTACGAACATCTGGGTACAGACTCACTTGGTCCTGTCGTTTCGTACCAAGACGAAGGGAAGGTTTGTGAGTGAAATTGATCGTCATGCAATTGTAACCCTTCATAAAGAAGGTCTTTCATGCCATTGAATAGCGCAGAGAGTTGGCTGCTCTCATCCTTAAGTGCCAAATGTTATAAAGTTATGGAAAGAAACAGGTGAGGTGAAGTTGTTTAAAGGTATCGTCGCGGACGACCACGCTGTTTTACTTCTCGGGAAGACAGCAATTTGAGGAGACTGCGCTTGAAGAATCGTTGGCTGTCACCGCATCAGTTTCTTCAAGGGTGGTCGGAAAGTACTGGTACAACATATTCTACCACCACTGTGCTCCGTAGGCTCATTTCTTTTGGACTTAAAGGATATAAAGCACGGAAGAAACTATTTTTCACAGAAGTGCAACGAAAAAGGAGGTTGGAGTGGGCAAAAGCACATGCACACTGGGCTGTCTCGGATTGGGAGAGAGTCATTTAATGCAGAATCAACGTTCTACCTACGTCCCAACTGTGGATCCGTATACGTGAGACGATTTCCAGGTGAGGAATTTAATGTAGCATGCTTGGCACAGACAGTGAAACATCCGACATCGGCCTTGGTTTGGGGATACATGTCAGCAAAAGTGTTGGACGCTTGCATCGTGTGGATGGAATAACCAATGCTCACAAGTACCGTGATATTTGGGGACACCAGATGCTTCCGTCAGCCGGGGACTTGTTCCCTGTTAACAATTTTGTTGTCCAAGACGATTCTGCTCCCTGCAACCATTCAAAAGTAGTTTGAACGTGGCTTCAACAACACAATGCAACTCAGTTGCCACGGCCTGCGCGGGTTCCAGACGTGAACCCCATAGAGAACCAATAGCAGAAGATGGCATTGGAGGTTGAGAAGAAGCATCCTAGGAATAAAAGGGAACTTACTGAGGCTATTCTTTACACCTGGCGTCATGTCGTTGATTTGCAACTACTGCAGAGGCTTGTTCATTCAATGCCCAAAAAGTGTCAACTGATCATCAAAAGCAGCGGGCACCCAATAAAATATTGACTCCTACCTGTGATGTAGTGAGTATTATAATAATGTACAGTATGTTTTTTTTTTTCCTATTGTTCTTATCCTTGGGACACTTGTTAAGTTACACAAAGGCGTGGCAATTCAATTCTGTTGTACTTTTTACATTAAATTCTGTTTACTTTTCGGAATCTGCGTTAAATTTCTTTTACATTGATATACAATTTATTCCATTTCGTACATAATTTCTGCTAGATATTTACATCCAAACACGACAGTTACATGTTTTCTATTGGTGGTCAAAGCCTTTTGCACAGAGCTGTAAGACTGTAAGATTTCAGGCTGGTTTTTCGCAGTTAAAGCCACCTATCCGAATTAAAGATCAAATAATTTTAATCAAAATGTCTTAGACATTACAGGGACATATATGTGAGCAGATTATCTTGTTGAAACAAGACACATTGTGTCTCTACTCATAGGAGACACAGTGGAGAGACAGTCACAAGAAAGTGGGTAACTATAAAAGCTCACCGGACAAAACATTGGTCACCCCTGGCTCGCCTCTGTGAGACGAAGAAGAGATGAAATTCTGTCTGGCATGGATGCCACTAATGTGCGGATGTAGTTTACATCAATTTTCATCCACTCGTCCAGGAACAAATCCTGCAGTTCGGCCAGACTGGCTGGAGGACTTCCGACAACGTTTCTCCCGTTGCTCCAAATAATCCCATAGATGCTCTATTAGATTCAAAGCTGGGGATTTGGCGGCCCAGTTGTGATACTCGAAGGCGTCAGAATGCTCGTCGTGTGAATCAGATACACTTCCAGCCCTGTGCACGAGACAGTTGTCGTCTTGGAAGACTGGAGCATCCATTTGGTGTTCCCTCTGGAGATGATGCACAAAAAGGAACATTTGGTCGCCCAGAAGCTCAGTATAGACCTTCTGGATTAAGTGTGATGTCACCTCAACCAAAGCACTAATTTCCTCGTAAGTGAAATATCTCCAGAACATCAGAGAGCCTCCTCCAGCCTGAACAGCTCCTTAAACACAGTCCTCATGGCAGACTTCATGCGGTTCACAAGGTACTCATCGCCTCCCATCATTCGAGTACAATCAAAGACGTGACTCATCCGACGATATAATACGCTTCCAAGATTCGACTGTCTAGTGTTTGTGGCGCCGCCCCTACTGTAGCCACACAGCCTTGAGCATTGCTGTTAACGTGGTTCTCTTCCGAGGTACTCTGCTGCAGATATCCATGGCATGCAGTTCCCTTCAGAGCGTTCGTTTGGAAACAGCTTCTTGTAGGACTGCGTTGACTGACTGGAGAAGTTCCTGCTTGGTTACAGAGCGGTTTGCCCTCACAGTGGGCGACACATGGCGATCCATATTGGTGAGCACAGTTTGTCTATCCAGTTCAATATACGATTAGCAGCAGACTGCGATGTACGCTACTGCTGAAAGACCCTTTGGACAGCACGTTTCGATACGGCTGAAAAGTCAGCAACTTCTTGTATTAATACACTAAGTCCTTTGGCTCAGCCAAACGCAATAACACCTTTTTGACACCCATTCATATCTTTTGTTCGTTCGATGTTTCACGAAGCGTATAACACACACGTGGTACCCAACCACTTCTGGTCCCCGAATGGAGCCCGTAGCACGGCACAGCTTTTTATAGGACGCTATTAATACTGGTGCACCGTCTGTTGGTTGTCTAACGTAAGTAAACTTCTTACAGCGGGAGGTGACTAAATTTTTGTCCGGTGAACGTATGTCTCACATATCGCCGCTCCGTTGAATTAGGCAACAAAGCCAGACATGATCTTTTATCATAGTTGTTGCTTCCCTACAACGTAATGCTTATTGTTCATGAAGTGTGCCTTTTGTCTATAGTGCCGAGATTGCAGCGTTGACGGTATCTACGGGAGCAACCCGGGATGTAAAATGGTTGACGTGTACCTAAAGATTGTATAACGAAGTAGGATCACGTTAGGTGCTGTGAAAGCTTGTCAGAAGTAAGTGGTAGGTAACACATGTATACAATCATGCCTCCATCAGTAAGTTAAAAATGGTTCACCGTGTGATGAGGACGGACAGCTGGCGTCTCTGGTATTTAATGTTTCCTACTGTGTCTGTCAGTAGTGTGTGAGCCTGTCGCTTGACCAACCGATCGTTCCTTGGGGTAGTCATTCTACTTACCTTCTTACAGGATGTCACAATGGTTTTAATACCTTTTCCCAAACTTTGGGAATGTGTTCTACTGCTCATTTTAATGAAAAGATGCCTCTTAAACACAGGACCAAAAAAGTTTAATTAAATGCAAGTCATACGTCATGTAGTATGGTCAAGGAACAATACTCACGTTAACATCACAGCAAATTTTTTGAAATGGGCTTCCAGAGCAGAAATTCATGGGTCACAGTGTCTTCATTGTGACTGCAGTACACGTCCCAGAAGTCTTGAATTGTTACGAATTTTCGTTCAGCCCTCCACTATACTGTGGCGGAGACCCTGTTCATCAGGCAGCAAAGTAGTATGAAGGTCATCCTTCTGTTGCCTCATACAAAAAAATCCTCTGGACCAAGATCGGTAGATCGTGGAGACCAGGAAATTGGCCCGCCTATAACATTGCAACGATTACGATACTTACCATTAAGATGGTCTCGAACACTAAGTCAAAAATGTGCCAGCTTTCTGTCTCTCATGAATCACGGGGAATGGTGCGTTGCTAAGGGCTGGTCATGAATTAGTTCAGCCTGTAGTTAGACAAAGGTTGTGATCGAACAAACAGCGTGCTAGTTTGAATGGTCTTGATTAATTATGAAGCAAGTAGTAGTTATTGGGAAATTTATACATGCCGGTACTAGTGCATAAGTACAAGCAAATGGTCATTTGTGTGGTTCACTTTCTGTCGGAATTAGTGCGGGAGAAGAATGTGACATGCTTACTTGTCTGTACTACATCTGTATGTATACGGACACCCTTACTATTAGTAAAAATAGCTAATATGTTACGACCGCTGCTCGAAGAGGTAAAAATGGAACCACACTGTTGCAGAATCGTAATAATCAAACGGTGAGAGGGAGTGTGTCGTTCGGAAGAGCTCAGTGACTTTCAACGGAGCACCATCGTAGGTTGCCATCTTTGCAGAAAGTCGGTTGCCATCTCTGCCTTGCTATAAATGCCAGGTCTGTTGTAAATGATGTTATTGTGAAGTAGAAAAATCTAGCAGCAACAATGGCATAATCAGGAACTGCGACGGATCGAGATTGCCGAGTGCTGAGCCGAGTGGTGCGAAGAAATACGTCTACGGTTGAAACAATCGATAAATAATTCCAGGTGGCTTCGGAAAAAAAATACCAGCACAAGTACTGTCTGTCGGGAGCAGAAAAAAATATGTTTTCACGGGGGAGCAGCCGCACACAAGCCTTTGATGACCCGGGTCAACGCTAAGCTTCGATTGGAGAGAGTGGTGTAAATATCACCGTCATTAGACTGTGGAACAGTGAAAACGCATTATCTTGAGCGATGAATCAGGTTTCACACTGTGGAAATCCGATGGACGCACTTGTGTTTGGTGAATGTACGGAGAACGATATCCCGATATGTGTATAGGTCCCCTGGCTCTAGTGACGGGTACTCATAATGCTGAGCCCTGTGAGAACATCGTAGACAGTTCTGTGCTTCCAACATTGTGGCGTCGTCCTCGTGGAAGAGTGGTACAACGCGTCACACCTGAGGATGGAAGTGGCCTATGCTCTGCGGTTCTGGGTTCGAATCTCGGACAAGGCATGGATGCTGCATATGTATGGTGCTTCGGAGGGCACCTTAAGTCGTTGGTCCCGACTCCTAATAGCCCATTGTGCAACACATGGGGGTCGTAAAACTACTTGTCAAACTAAACCAAACTAATCCAACATTGTGGCAGCAGTTCGGGAAAGGACCTTTCCTGTGTCGACATAGCAATTCACATGTGCACAAAGCGAGGCCCGCACAGGAATGATTTCAGAATATAGGCGTTGAACAATTTGAGCGGCTAGAACAGACCCCTGATAGCAACCCTACAGAACACCTATGGGATGAACTGGAATTCTGTCTGAATGAAAGGCCTCATCGTCCGACATCAGTAACTGAGTTCACTACTTCTCTCAGTGAAGAATACAGTACAGGCAAATTTTCAGGACAGCCTTTTACCACCTATTGGAAAGCCTTCCCAGAAGAGTGAACTGGTGATGACAGCTAAGGGTGGTTCAACTAATTATCACTATCTCTAAGCAACAGCTGTTCGCATACTTTTGGTCGGATTGTGTATGATACCATTCCGCTATCTGAGAACAAAATTCATCGGTCTACACACATTAGATACGAACGGGGGAGGGGGAAGGGTGCTCCACGTGGCGTTTAAACTAGAAATGTCAGGTGCACAGATAATAGGAGTAATCTATACGTTTCGAAAGCAGATCAAGTGAATTAGTTTGTGAGTCAAGAATGTATCCTGGATGCAGAAAGTGGTATTGATTGTGAAACTCGCAGGCGAATCAATGTAGTTTTTAAAGTCACCATGATTGATGGTTTTCTCAGAATTCAGGGACTGTCAGAAAGTCGCAGACAGCTGGTTCGGAAATGTAAGTGTTAACGCTGATTTGCAATAGTGAAAACTGCTGCCGCAAACCACTCATTGGTTGTGTGGTAGTAGGACGCGATGTTTGCATGGAGTGAGATACTAAACCATGCTTGAATGAAAATACTTTGCGACATTCAGCTTGGAACAGCATATGATTAGCAGAGTGAAAGCTAATGAACTGTCTACGCGGAAAGAACAAATAACAAGATAGAAACCAAGGGATTTAATTATACCGGTATCTCTGGAACGGGATTAAAAGCGACACCGAAATGTTCGGAAGAGGAAATGCAGGAATGTCTGAAACGCAAGATTCTAAGCATCAGGTATGTAGAGCTCGTGTGAAGCATGGGAGAAATTTAATTTAAATCCTCCCGCTGTTTCTAAAGTATGGGAGAAATTTAAGCGAAATCAGTTTGGTTTAGAAGTTCAGTGATAAACCAACACAAGTTTGTAAAAAGTAAATCATTCAAGCACAGAGCAAAGGAAAAACGCAGAAACAACTCCAGAGTTAACAGTAACTTCAAGTTAATAAAATTACTGTTACGTACATATAGTGTAATTGCCCAAGAGAAGAGTCCAGTTGGGATATGAGCGCAATTGAAGATGTAACGCAATCGGGAGCAAGTTCGGCTTCTAGACTGGATGGTCCAGGTTTAAATACCAGCCCGTTAGGTATAAAATTTCTAACAACATACGTAATTATAATATTGACTAGAAATTATTTTTAAAAGGGATAAGGAATAAAATTAAGAAACTTGACTAACATGCCCAGAAGGAAGGAAGGTTACTGTAAATAAATAAAGAAAGATGTAGGCAATCACTGATACAACTATTACGTTATTCTTTACAAAATGTTTGGATCTTTCCACCATGTAAACCCGAGATCTTCCTCAGCAAAGTGTATAATGCCTTGAGTTCCTCCTTCTCAACTCATAAGTTAATCAACTTTACGATAACACACAGTAAACCCTTAAAGATTATATCACTAATAAATGCAAAGAAGAAAATAACGAATTCCACAGTGTGTTTGCAATCAACGATTGAAGCCTGAGAACTGCGGTCCGAAACATATATAGGTTGTTTTAATGGAAAAAAAAAAAAGTACAACAAAGAAACCTAAGTGTTGTTTCTTTGTTTATACACTGAGTGACCATTCCAGTAGGAACACCTACCTAATAACGAGTTGGTCCTTCTCTCTGAGTTATGACGGCTCGCAACCTCCTAGGAAAGGATGTAATGAGGTGTCGGAAGCAGTCCGTGGGGCAAATTGATCCATGTCCGGTGCAGCAGCTCTTCCAGTTCACGGTTGTTTCGTGGGGCGGATCAACAGATCGCACCCCGCGTTTGAGCAGATCCCATAAATGTTCGATTGGATTGCAGTCCGGTGAATTAGGCGGTCAAGGCAGTGTGCCGAACTCAGTATTGTGCTCCGTCAACCATTCCGTGGTGATTCTGGCGCGATGACAAAGAGCATTATCTTGTTGGAACAGGGCACTGTGGCCTGCGAACATGGCCACCACATACGGGTGTAGGTGGTCTGCTAACAGGTCCCTATAGCATTGACCATTCAAAATGTGAGGAACGGTAACCAATGGACCTAATCCATGCCAGGAGAAGACCCACTCAGACCATGACACCGCCTCCACCAGCTTGCGGAAAAGGAACTGTGCAATCAGGGGACAGCGATTCGCGCGATTTCCTCCAGATGCGAATCCTGCCATCTGCGTTATGTAGGAGGAAACGAGACTCATCGCTACATATGACATTTTGCATTGCTCTAGTGTCTTCA
>AZMS01S00003574.1:152055-162102 GCA_000661875.1 Acanthoscurria geniculata | reverse complement strand
TGAAAGTGAATAAAATTCGTTTTCCTGTTCTATCACTGGTGTCCAATTACTTTCTGGTAGATAGTGTATATGATCTATTAAATACAGCTTCCGTCAGTTTCGCTGCTGAAAGTCCATGAAACGTTTGGCGCAGGCACTTGTAACAGTCGCCGTTTGCTTTGTGACAGAGATTTGACAAATTGTTTCATAACACCCAGTTGTATATGAAGTGGAGGAATCAGAACTTTACTGGGATCGACCAGGCTTTCATGTACGGCATTTTACTTTAAGGTTACAATGCAGTCCTACGCGGCCACTCCTTCTTGATCCAGTGATAAGACCTATCTCGACTGTGCCATTCACAGAGAAAGCAGGGGTATTTGGTGTAACCTTCCTGTTCTCCAAGACACATGGCAATAACTTTCAGGACGCCACAAACTGTACAACCAGTTTCACTGCATTTCACAATTGCGAGAATTAAAGATATGTTCGCGTAGCTCTCCTGTAGATCCACAGAATGACCGACTGAGACAGCATCATACTTGCGGCCATTGTGGAGATGCACTGCTTTCAGGCTGCTTTTGGAGGACTCCATAAATAGTCTCCAACTCTCAATCTCATACGATATGTTTCACATTTACATCAACTAGGGGACATTGCAACGGTACACTAGGACTCCTTCTGCGCAAAAGCGGAATGAAATCTGCTTCTCCCTTTCTAAACCATGAAAACAGGTTACCTGGTGCCAATAGGTTTTTCTCTTTCAATCTAGAACCTAGGAGTTTTGCAGAAGCGTCTCTGATTCTGTCCGGCAAGGCTGAAGTGCTTCTCATTCTGTCCGGCAGGTGGCGTTGCACCAAGTATAGGAATGCGGAACGCCTGCCAAATTTATGTGCCTTCGTTAGAACCGCCAAATAGAAATAAATATGCTGACTGTAAAAAACAAGGAAGAAATGGTAGAACGGGAGCACGGGAAAAGAGTTCCATTGACAAGGGCTAGTTATGTCCAATAGAGTGCGGTCTGGAACAGTTTCCTACGTTTATTTATTTATTTGTTTTTGCTGTCTGCTTCTCTTATTGCTTTGTATGATTCATATAATGCTGTTAGGTACTACCTGTGGGAAGAGCTTAAAATCTTGTATGACATTAATTGGGTTTAAGCTGGTTTATCGCACATCAATTTGGTAGGCGTTCCGCCTTCCTAAACTTATTGCAACGCCATTTTCCGGGCAGACTGAGAGGCACTTCTGTCTTGATAACAACCGCCAAATGATTAGAAATAGAAATGCTCACTATAAAAAGTCGGTTATGTTTCGTTGATATTTTATGACTACAAATTCATCGCAGCTATAACAGCAGGAATCTGGTGAATTTCGACAACCTCTTGCAGCCATTTTCAGAAGAAAGACGTCACAGAACTACGACGTTAAGCCAAACGCAGTTACAGAGGACAAATGTTAACACGATGAAGAACTTCGCACTGAATGACGCAAAACGTTGACTCTCTGCGGCGAACTACACACTGCGAAAACCGTGGTAATTTGTGAGCGTGGGATCAGAAGTAGGAGTGAGTCATAGCGTGACCTCATTTCCGAACAACCAGTTCAACTTGTTTCTGTTGCTCCTGTCGATGACTCACGAACCGCAAATTAGCCAATCCAACATCATGCAGTACCTGCAGTATGAAGAGCTTGCAGTAGAAACGAGCCAGCTCCATTTTAGCCACGTTTTCGGAATAGGTCTACGTTGTTCAGAGAAATCTAGATCTTTCGTAAGATGCAAACCGGCTGCTAATGGTGCTAATAAATATTTTATTACAAGAGAAATAAGTGGGCACAAACTGTTGCACTGAAGCTGAATAGAATCGTTTACTTTTGGTTTGCCGTGAAATATAAGAATGAAGCTGCCTTCTTTGTGCTGCAAACCTTTCCTATGTATAAGTAATGACATATTGTGAAAAACCCTTACATGATGGGACACTTTGGATAGGTAATTTGAAATAAGAACCCGAAAATCTATCAGAATCAGGTATTGGTTTCAAAACACGTTTTACATCGCTAGGTGGTGAATTTGCCCAACATACTGGTCGCACACATCTTTGGTGCTACCATCAACAGCCAATAATATGCCAACTGTTTTTTCAGAATAGCAACTGGACTGGAGGGTAGAAGTTAAGTTACAATAAATTTTTCAGCTGACATTTGAAGTGGAAGATAAACTGTCTTCTGATAATTCTACAGAATGTTACATGGGCTTTGACAAACATGCAAGTGCACTAGTGAAGTCGAAGTGCGATGAAGATATACGTAAGGTATCTCACTTTGTTTGGGCCCATGTCAGGCGATTCAAAAAGCCAAGCCCAGAGACATGTATTATTGGAAGAGGACGAAAGCTTCCTCAGCAGTCTAACAGACAGGAAAAGGTGCTTTTACCTTTATAATGTCAGAACGACGTCGTTTAAGCGATGGTTTACGATGGCGATAAGATAGGAGACTGGAAGCTGGGGAGTCACAAGCGGAGGTGTCTCGATGGCGGAATGTTTCTCGAATGGTTGTCTCTAGGCCGTGGAGACAATTCTAGACCACGGGAAGTGTCCAAATGAGAAACGTACCAGGTCTTTCAAGAGCAACAACAGTTCACGATTACCTTTATCTGGCTTTAACAGCGAGACGGAACCGGAACATGACAGCTCGTCACTGGCTTCCGAGCTTGAGGAAGTTACCGGACAGGATATTTCTCGAAGGAAAGGTTCACAGAAGACTGCACGGAACTGGATTAGTCGCTTTGCACATATGCAAGGCGTTCGGTATATTGCGTTCCGATGACTTCTGCAAAAAAGGAGAACCCTTACACTAGGGTCATGCACATGTCCAATGGACATGGAACAAAGATTGACCGTTCTGTTTACAGAGGAATCCCGATCTGCTTTGGAGACCGATTCTCCAAAGTCCTTCACTTGCAGAGAGTGTGGTACACACTACCATCTGTCGAACATCGCAGATGTATATCCTTATGGTGTTTGCAAGGGTATGGTCCGGGACGAGATAATGATCAACAGCAGAACTGACCTCCACGTTTTCGCTAGAGGTTCGGTGACTGATGTCCGTGACGAGATCTTCGCATCTTATGTTCATTTCCTGTCAGATGAGGTTGGTCCAGTATTTCTACTCTTCCAGAAAAAGAACTCCTATTCAAACTGCGAGACTACTGCACGAGTACCACAAAAGTGAAGTCATCTGGTGTGTGGAGTGGTCAGCACGGTCTCCAGACCTGAATCCCGTCGGGCACCTCCGTGAATCCTTGGGGAACCGGATAATAGCTATGACACCCCCATGAACTTACTGCAGTTACACAACTTATTGCCTTAAGAAGTTAATGACACTCTTTCTGACAGCATGCGGCAACGTTGTGGAACGCGTATTGATGTGAAAGGCGACCACATGCCATATTAAGGTCAACACTTTTCCTATTTGTTTCTTTCTGCTTTGTAAACGTCGTTCACTTTTCACAAAACTAGCCTTTGACGCACACATGTAATATTGTTCCCTTATTTCTCTATGTATTGTACGTTATGTTACTTGTCACCTTGTTGCAAAGTTTCACTGTTTTAGCTCTATTCGTTTTTGAAGTTATATTGATTTTTCTTTTGTAACTTAACTTTTACCCACCAATTCCCACTGAAAGGACACATTACTGCGTGCACTTACCTAATAGCGCGTGACAACACCTTTTGCACGCACAACAGCAGCGAAATATCGTGGTAAGGACCCAATGAGGTTCTGAAGAGCAGACTAAGGTACCGCTGCCCAGGAATCCAAGAGCTCTAGGCGTAGAGCAGGCACAGATGCAGAAGATGGTTGGCAATCACGAACAACTTCCTCCAATACGTCCCACAAATCTTCCTCTAAAGGGTTGATGTCGGGCGAGTGAGGGTGGCAGCATTCGCTTCTGGTAAAGTTACTATCATACTCCTGGAACGAATTGGTTACCAGTCGGGGCCGATGAGGTGGAGCATTGCCGTGTTGAAAGATGGCATCGGGTTTTGGGAAAAACCAGATAACGAAAACGTGTAGATGACAGGTAGGGAGCCGCACTTTGCTTGACCCGGGGGAGGTCTTAAGGGGTGCAAGAGTTCCAAGGGCAGACCATGTAAAATTTGCTCAAACAGTTAGACCACCTCCACCTGCCCGTAGTACCCCTTCTTGGCACGCTAGATCCATAGCGTCTTGTGGTTTACGCCACACAGGCATCCTTCCATAGAAGTGATAGAGTGTAAAAACCTGATTCGTCGGATCAGATGACGTGTTTCCACTCATCCACATTCCAGGTTCCATACGCCAGTGCAAACTGCAGCCGAATCTTGCTGTGCCTTGGTATTAACAGAGCGACATGATGTGGTCAACGACTGCTAAACCTATTCGCGCCATACTACGACGAATGTCTCTGAGAATAGGCTTGTGGCTGCTCCCTCTTAAAATTGCTACGTTATCTGCCACACAATAAGCATCCGATTCGTCTTTATTATGCGGGGAAACTACTCTCACCTCGAGCGTCCAGTGCACATTTACGACAACATTTCTCGCGGTTATTCGCAGTTTGTCGGATTTCAGGGTAGTCATGGTACACACTTGCGACAGTTTGTCTCGAAAATCGCAAAAGTTTGGCGGTTGCGGATATTGAAGATGTTGCTTTCCTGGTACCAGAGATTTGGCCCCGATCAAGCTGACTTGCGTCTCTTCTGAGGCTCATGACTCCACCCCAGTGACTGTTTTCCAGTACATACAGACCCACTGTATTTACAGCCCTTCCCGGTTTCTGCGAGCATCTCGAATTGCTACGATACTGCTGCGTTGCATTTTTTTTTATCGGAACCGTTGGTTCAGTATTTGGTCCTATATTCTTCCAACTAGATTTTTTAAGACGTCAGTCAGGAACTAGCCATTATTCTGTAGCAGCAGATGATGGCTAAAGGAAAGCTAGGCTTTTCCACGTGGGGCCAATGCAAATGGTATATGCTGTGACAGAGTAGTGTGCCCAGTTCTGGACATAACACAAGTTTGCTACCTCGAGTACCACTATATTCGTCCATTGTTATATTAGTACAGGAGCTGGTATTATATAATATTTTGACCACTCCTAAAAATACTTACAAGATTTACGGTTCTTAGATCACATCGCCGCTATGATGTAGAGGGGGATTCTAATTGTAAATGTAGAGATCGTGAGATTACATCGCCATGATGTAGAGGGGTATTCTAAAGTGTTTCAAGTGGAAACGTGGTCTAGTGTCATTTTTGATGAACGAATGTCCCATGTGTTGCATTAAGCTACGCTGTTTCTCTTGCTCAGTAGGGATTTCTGTCACTTGATTTAATGCAGCCAGTGTCTAGGAGTATACTACATTTAGGGAAAAAGTATATTTTGTTCATCGGCGAGAAATGTATAAAAGTTTTTTTTTCAAAATGGAACTATCTAATAGGCACGTTTATAAATCAGACGATTAACAAAAGGTGTCAACTGTTAGGAAAACAGACTTCAATCTGAAGTCAAAGCTTGCACTAAGAAGTGGCATTTTATGCCGACCCTGCTTTAGGACAATAAGATATCACTGCGCATCCTCATTATAAGGTTGTAAAGATTTCAAATGGAGCATCAGGAAATGTCACGTGCATTCAGTGCGAAGCGAGAACTGACAACGATGATAACACAGTTCAGCTGAATGATTACAGTTCCAGACAAATTAGATGAAAATGTCGGAAAGCGGTTCGTTATACGTTCTCTGAGGTAGAAGATTACATCATCAGTAGCAACATGAGGAAATATGAAGGAACAGATGAAGGAAAATAGTAGAAAATTATGTATTCGTTTCAACAGCAACATTTCTCAAGAGAAATTTACTACTAGTCGACGGTCTGGAATGTAAATCAGTTTTCGGAAAAATATATAAGAGGTACTCAAAATGCCATGACGTCACTCTTAAATTCCATAGGAATAACACTAGAAACAGGCCACACTGAAATCTCTCGCGTCATTTCACATCAGTCACTTATGTGCGCGAAATGAGAAATCCGGTGCATTTCCTAACATTTGAATTTATCGAAAAGTACCAGATTAACACAGCCTGTTTTTGAATATTCAGTTTGACGAAAGTACAAGGCATAAAAATAAAAAGAAAGTATTCGACATTCTCCTTTTTTTTTGTTTAAGGAATGCAATGTGTCTGATTACACATAAATCATATATTCTAGTTAAACATACACCGCCCGGAAGATAATTAATGGATACACCATAAAAACTACGTCAGTCGGATCTCTTTATGTATACATCATCTTCGGTTTTCGTTATATACACAACACACATGGTTTTTGGAAAAGTAATGTAAATATGCACATATCTGCTCGTAATTGCAATCACTGTGGAACAGACAACGGATTTAAGTGGTCTTCAGTTTGAAAATGTTGGATAAGTCTTTTACTTCAATCAGACGGAAATATTATTTAAAAAATGCCATTTAGCTCGTTTTGACACCATCGTTTTTTGAAACGGATTGCCTATATTACATACATCTTTACTGAGAACAAAGCTGCCAAGTGTCAGTGCATTTGGTGCATGAAGATTTTAGAAATAATGCTTTCCATCCTGCATCAAAATCAAACAAGACAGGTTTGAGAAAAAGTCGAGAAAACTAAGGCAACTGCAATAACATGAGTTCTAATTTCTCGAAAAGTAAAATTGTGTCATTTTGTTTAGAAAACTAAAAACTAAGCTTTAAAGTGTATTTAAAAACACAATTCCAAATCTCGCTCGACAGTATTTTTTAATTACTTATGTATTCTGATAAGTGACTGAATTTTTAGTTGACTGGAACCTACAGAAGGCAGTCCTCAGCATCCATTTCAACGATGCAACGATGTTAACTCGGCAACGTATCAAAAATAGCGGTTAATGTACCAAACATGATTTTCTCTCCCAACTACGATCATTAATTCTCCATCTCACATCGGCGGAGACATGGCGTTAGATGCTTCATACGCTAGACGAAAATTCTAGAAATAATCCAGTGGTGATGATACTGAGATCTCCGTCATCAGAATTTTCATGCTAGGGAGAACTATTAATATTCACTCCGAAGATCATTTGTAACAGCGTAAATATCGCGAGCTACAAATTTGCACCACTTTTCTTCTCGTCGAATATTGTGTCACTTCTAAGCTCTCGTTATCTGCTAAAATTATACTACTCGCAAAGTTTCCGCCACTGTTTATTTAGATGATTCATACTTAACGTTGCTGTAGTCCGGGAGATATATGTGGATAAATCTGTATCTGCAGACAAAGCTGCCTTAATTGTAATTTTATATTATAACGAGATCAATGTCTTTCGTTGTTTGCTATGCCTCGTACTAGTTCTGTGTTGCTAATTAGGATTGTTTGCATTTTAGGAGACTTGTGTCATTAGCAGATTACTCCGGAGGCACAATAATACTAAAGCTAAAGGATTTAATGACTTTTGTACCAGCAATGGAATTACCCGTCGAAACAAACACGAAATTCCCGTTGCTATTCTTCCTGCACATTCACAAAGATCTATGTTTTCTCCTTTTTTCCATCATAACTGAAATCTTCATTTCTTCCTGACTACCAAGGTACCCGAAGTAATTAGAACTAAGGATACTACCTTGTGGAATGTAGTTGAGAAGTCTCTCTCGTTCCGCAGTCCGTTGAGAGTAAAGCTTATTTGTCGAACCTGCTAAAGTCGCTCATAATTCTATCGTCGTGGATGAAAACTATTCTTAATCCGAATGTTATTTCCTTTCATATACAGGGTACTTCAAAAATATATTGTCAAACTTTCTTAAAGTGGTCCTAAATGGTCAGTAAAGACAAAAGTGCTCTCTCTGAGCATTGAGCCAGAAGCACTTTTTCTGCGAGTTCAAACTGGTTTCGAGAGCAACTTGTCAAGAAAAAGTTTCATAACATTCACCATTAGCGATGAGAAAATAAAATCATCTGGTTTCGATATCACCATGGGTTTCAAGTGAATGTTCAGATCGGCATCGCTGATGACTTCCTGCTTGCTCCACTTTTTCTGCCACCAAAGCTCAATGGCCAGAAGCTGTAGCATTAGCAATAAGCCGTCTCATGAAGTTCATGCACGATGGAGCTCCTGCCCAATTTCCGGAACTGTTCTTGAACATTTAGATCAGAGCTTTCCAAACTCGGTGTCGTCAGCTACCCTCAGGGGTGTCGCATAGCTTTTTTTGGGAATACACGAAAAAATTAATTCAGTAACGCCCTTCGGGAAAAAGATAACCTACGAACCAAATGTAACAAAATTCAAGTAATATTTTCTAGCAAATATACGTAGCCTAACAGGTATATATTTTGTCGAAATATAGAAATGACGGATGCTGCAAAATTTTTTTTTCGATGGAACTTCGCCGCCGGTCCAGAAATTCCAGCAGAAGAAAAAAAATATATAGAAAATTTGTTTTTCGATGGAATTTCGTCGCCGGTGAAATCCAGTCGGCAGAGACGTTAAACGTCAACTCCCGCCAAAAAAAAGGCGGGAGTAGTTGTGTGATCCGACTGAATTTTGACCTTCGGGGGCGTGCTTATGCTCATAAGCTTTTCGTCGTCCAAGTGTTTGCGTATGTGTTTCTTTCCTCGTGTTTTGTTTTTCTTTTTTATGTTTTTAAAGTGGGATAATATAGTCAAGCGAAAATAAGAATGGATAGATTTGCTATTAAGAAGAGACTTATTCCCGATGTTGACGGGACTGGAAGAGGAAGTACAGAGTAAGAAGGAAATGCTGATACAAATGAAAAATCCATTTGTCCTCGATCAGCTTCACCAAGTAGGAGAATACGAAAGTGCACCTGGATGAGGAAGAATATTTAAAAAATGGGCCTCGCGTGTTGCGGTAATGAAGATAATCCCATACCGGAATGTTTGATTTGAGGGAATATCAAATACTAGCATGGTGCCGAATAATTTGCTACGTCACTTTTGGACGAAACACGGCTACTGCGAAGGAAAACGAGGGGAGTATTTCAAAGGAATGGTAAAAAAAAAGTCAGAGGAGAGTGCTTCATTTGTTAAGAAATTTAAAACGTCGGATAAAGCCCAGTATGCGGATTACTGTGCCGCGGAAATAGCTGCCAAATATGTGCTATCGCATATCGCAGCTGAGAAAGCCATCATTCCAGAGTGTTGTGCAATGCTAAAAGCAATGTTTGGCCCTGAATACGAAAGCAATGTTAGAAAAATTCACACCACTGATAACACAGTCGGCTGGCGTATTCAGGATATGTCTGAAGATATCGAGAATTCTGTTCGAACGCGAGATTGTGAGTAATATTTAATGTTTACTAATCAACTCGATGAATCTACTGATATTTGCAGGCTTGCTCAACTTATTGCTTCATTCGCTTCCTTTGTGATTGAAAAATCGCAGAACATTTTTTTTGTAAATAACTCCCTTCTACTACAAAAGGAAAATGCATTTTTCAAGCAATAACTTACTACATGGAAACTGTGAACTTGTCTTGGAAGCATTGTATTGGAATCTGTACAGACAGCACACAGTCTATGACAGGTTCCATAAAGGGATTCATTTCACTGACCAAACAACAGAACAATGAAATCTTGATTGCACATTGCTTTTTACACAGGGAAGCTCTGATTGCCAAAACAATCGGGCATGAACTGAAATCAGTGCTGGATAATACTAACTGTAACAATCTCCACCTGCATACTGAGGTACCCTGGTTATTCAGAGGGCGAGTACTAAGTCGTGTTCATGAAGCTTGGAGATGCAATATTTCAATTGTTTGAACAAAAAGATAGCTGAATTTACTGACACACTAAAAGATGAGCTTTGGTGTACTAAGCTAGCCTTTCTATCTGATATATTTGAAATCTTTAACAAGACAAATACTAGAGTACAAAGCAAAGAAGAAAATATTCTGTTTGGCACAAACAAAATTTCATCATTGAGGGAGAAAGTGGCATTATGGTTGAGAAAAACAAAAGAAAATTTGAAATGTTTCTGGAGACGTCAAAATGC
>AZMS01S00003021.1:73880-84730 GCA_000661875.1 Acanthoscurria geniculata | reverse complement strand
TTTTTTTTTTTGCGAAGTTATTTCACAAAGTATTGTTCATCACAGATACACGATAAGTTTAATAACGCCATCTCAGTGAAGAGTATGAGTATAATAACACCATTTTGATTCCATGCATGAAATTAGTATTAGCATGTTAAAGAAGTTTGTCAACTGCCTACACACGCATACGTTACTTTCAAAGTTTCACAGTGAATGGTCTCATGAAACCTGGTTGAGCAGTGAATAAATATTGGTCCGCGTAGGATCAGTATTAGAGCGCGAAAGTAACGTACGCGTGTGTAGGCAGTGGCAAATTTCTTTAACATGCTAAGAATATGTTGACGTGCCCAATTTGTTCACCTGATGCCGACGGAGTGGCAACGAATGGTAGATCTACGTAACGTTGGCCTGGACCTTCCACCAACCACTAGATGAATGGGCCGTGATGTGAGCACAGTGCAACGGTATCTGTCACCGTACGTGACGGGGTATGAAGTGAAACGGAGGTCAGGTACATCACCTTCCAGACGTACCTGAACACGTGAAGATCGCATGCTCAGCAGAAGGCAATTCGCGACACGTTCACGACGGTGATCGTGCTGCAGCGTGGTTTGCACAAGACGACAAGTAACGTGGTGTCCACACAAAAATTCGGAACTGTTTGCACGAAACAGGATGGCGAGCTAGACGTCCTGTCCAGAATCTGCGTTTACAGCGACGGCACCGTTTACGTTGTCTCCTCTGGTGCAATCGAGAGGGAATAGGACGACAGGATGAGGAATTGTTTTGTTCACTGATGAACCAAGAATCAATTTCAGCAGGCGAGATGGTGTATGGTCTCATGTGTATATGGCGGCGCTAACAACAACGCTATGATGTAGCCTCTTCTATTAGTAGTCATAAAGCGCACCAAAGTGGTATCATGATTTGTGGTGGTGTAATACATGGCGGACGGACACGTTTGATCCACATTTATGGAAGTCTCTAGGCGAGACAGAGCTTCTTTGACATTGTCATGGTTGTGACACGACCATGTTTTGCAACCCTACCTGGACTGCGTCTGCAGCAAGACAACGCTCGGCTTCATACTGCTCTAGCAACAATGCACAGTCCCCAAGATATGAACATTCTGCCCTGGCCGGCATACCCACCGGACACACCGCCCATTGAACACGTTTGAGATATCATGGGTCAACAATTGCTCGAACTTCCACCTCCAAGATACCTTGCACAGTTGCTTGCCAAATTAGACGTTGTCTGGAACGCAGTACGTCAGGCATCCATTGATCACTTTATTGATTGGATGAAGCGAGGTTTACAATCTTCTATAGCCGCCCTAGGTGAGTGTACTCTATGTTAGTTAAACGTCAATAAAATTTCATAGCTGAATTTCTCACATCCAGTTTTGCCAAAGTTTGCACACTACACTTACGGTTTACGTCCTGTAAATTTTGTAATTATACCACAACTTCTTCTTAATGTTGCATTTTCAACTTTGAGCAGTGTAGCTTTTGCATTGGGATGCAAGGTCTGGGTCTTGCATTAGACACTCCCAGATTATTAAAAAACAGTGAACATGTAGTATATAGCAGTCTCGCGGTGCTTGTTAAATACATAGAATTCACACACAATGTTGGTGATGAGATCCTACAAGACTGAAAGACGCATTTCCACTAACGAACTGTTTTTTCATATGTTTAGCCCATTCATCATTTAACGCCGAGAACAAAACAGAGTGCTTTTAGCTGCTAATGGTACTGGTCCCTGCTTCTCGCTCTGGTGCTTTAAATTGGGAAATCGTGATAGATATCTGAGATACGAATACCTTTCAGCTTTTTTTAGAAGTTAGTGTCCGAAATATCTAGAGAATGTGCGCGTAGATGAAATACTATCAGGTCCTTGGAATATGAAAGTACTATGTGTACGGACAAATGGCCTTTTGCAATCTAATGTTCTGGATCAACGTAGATGCAAAAGATAAAAGATAACAGGAAAAGTATGTTTACCAGCAGTATTACCATTCCTTGTGTCTTAATATTAAGAATATTACGGCTGCTTGTGTGTTTGCTTTACAGTTCTTCATTCATTTGAGAAACATTAAGATGATGAATTAAGATGAATCATCATTAAGATGATGATTAAACATTATTAAGATGATGAATTTATCTTTAAAAAAAGAAGGGAAGAACCTAGTGGCTGGAGAAACAGACAGTTAAGAAGAGTTTGAACTAATTCCTGCGAGTTGATGGCATGTACAGTTCCGAAATTAAAGGGCGTGGTTTCGAATCGCATTGCCGACTAATGCGAATATTTTCTCAGTGTTTAGGTGAAAAGGAAAGATTTAATGCATCCATACTACTGAGTGTCACTCCTGAAAAACTGGTTTACATCACTGATCTTCCAAAGCACTCCCTATCACTCGAATTATGGAACCATTGTATTTTCAAAAATGGCCACATGTTCTTGAAAAAATATTAGGTTCCACACTCAATGCTGCTATTAAGGTAATGATTAAATAATTTTGTTTATTTCCAGCAATTTTTAAAAGAAAACGGTAAATAGTTTAATTCCTTATTACGGTCTGAATCTATTCATTTTTGTACTAAGCAGATTCTATAAACTGCTTCCCTTCTACTTCATTGATATTTACAGGTTGAGTATGTCATTCTGATTTTAATGGTTTTTCCTGGTCATAAAGCAAAGGCACTAGGAAGCTTATAGGGAATTTTTGTCCAAGTTAATCCTGCTCCTCATTGTCAATTAAGCCACTTGACATATTTCCTTTTTGCCTGCATGTCACTTCAGCAGACTTTCTGTGGAAACCCATTGGTCTCATAATGGCGCAGATTTCGGAGAATTATCTAAAATCGTTATTTTGGTCCATTGACATTTCTCTGATAAGAGCTCAGATTCGATTTTCTGTGTCACTGTTGCGGAATATTTGCTGGTGCAGGAAGTCCTTGGTAAATCGAGTTACGCTCTTTCCAAACGCTGCTGACTTAGCTTTGCAACCTCAAGCGCATTACTGAAGATAATTATCAAAATCTCTTCTCAGTCTTTCAGCATTTTATTACAACGAAAACTCTCAAAAACCGTTGTTTCTGTTTTGTCTTTGATAACATTGTGAGACAGATGAGGTTTTTCAAAAGGTAAGGTAATAAAAGGTAATAAAATGTACTACAATATGAGAAACCCTAAAGCATGAGTAACTTGCATCATTACAATGCGCTTCACTGTGTATCTGCATAGCCGCTGTCTATATTTTAATAGCTCTTTCATTGTGGTGCAAGCTTCATAATGAGATATCTGATTAGTTTCATGAAGGTTTGTACAGTTTAGTGTTACAGGGAAAAGTCCTTCATTGGTAACATAGCATCCGTTGAATTCCAAATGATCCTAATTAGGATCCCCATACTGACAGCCACCTTGTGGGAAATTTAAATTGCAGTGGTGCAGTTGAAAGCAGGGTATTGGAGTTTCTTTCAGGCTCACTCCCCCTACCTTTTATTTTTATCCCGTGCGCTGTGACTCGTTTTGTCCCTTCATCGTACATATTATGGAACTACTGTACACATCCCTATCTCTTTCTGTCTGTCTTTGTCTCTCTCTCTCTCCCTCTCTTTTTATTTATCTGCCTGTGTGTCTCTGTCCCTGACACTTCATCGTACATATTATGGAACTACTGTACACATCCCTATCTCTTTCTGTCTGTCTTTGTCTCTCTCTCTCTCTCCCTCTCTTTTTATTTATCTGCCTGTGTGTCTCTGTCTCTGACACTCATCAGTACAATACACATGAAGAACAGTAGAAAAATCGAAAACAACTCAGCCAACTACAGCCAGAATAACCTTACTATTTCTACTGGTATGGTTTGACGGCGTACATGTAGTGGATCATTGTTGGGTCATGTGAATAAAGAGAACAACCTGGCATTAACGTAAAATCAACAGGGAGGTAAAATATTAAAAAAATTAATGTAAAATAAATATTAACGCAATTTTACGTCAATTTAAATGTTAACGTTCAATATGTTAGGAACCTAGGGATCAACAGGGAAAGGTTCCGAAAATATTGAAAATATTTTGGTTATGATTCTAATGGTTTCGATAAGTTATGATTTTAACTTTTGAATTTAAGTTATGATTCTAATGGTTCATTTCTGATTTTAATGATTTTAAGTTATGATTTTAATGATTTTAAGTTATGATTTTAATGATTTTAAGTAATGATTTTAATGATTTTAAGTTATGATTCTAATGGTTCATTTCTGCTTTCGTCTATGCGTAAGGAGGTTCACGATCCGAAAACAGTACATACATCATACGCACATAGATCTCGCAGAGGATAGCATGATGCAACGCAAAAATAACCAAAGAAAAAATATGATACAGAAAACCTTTTAATATAAAGGTTAACCTAGAGACGTTTGTTGCACTTTTAGGTAGTCAGTCATGTAGATGTATTCATCACACATAGAAAAGGTTTTGAGGAGTGATAAAATGTCGTGGTGACGCTAGTAAAATTCGGCTCACACTGTATGCACCCCATGGTAGCAGATGTTAAGGCCCTATGAGCCTGGTCTCAGAACTCTATCAGAAGCCTGTTCGACTCCCTACAGTTGGGAGTAACTAATGTATGGATAACTATGGGCATTTTGCCTTGAAGGAAATAATTATCGTGCAATATTTTGCGAGTTTAACTGATTCCTCTACAATTATAACCATTTCGAACAGGTATGATAACCTATCACCAGCTTCCAGTAGTTGGATCAGGAATGGCTCTTCGTCTAGAGGGAAGTAGTTTTTGGGCTTTCCTGTGCATGTTGGAATCATCGCAAAATAAGAAGTTCATACTGCTCTGAACGCGGTATTTCCTAGGTTCCCTGACGATTCCTAGGTTCCGCAAATATTGAACGTTGATCCTAGTTGCAATATTTTCGAATTTTTTTCCTAAAATATTACAGCTCTATTTTTTTTAAATGCTCTATGAGTTCCAAATGGCAACTCACTGAAGGATTTGAAGACATAAATCTCCAAGTAACCTTTTATCTCTTCGTGCCTTCTTAAAGTGAACTGTATTCTAAATGCACAAGTGAGTGGTTACGGTTATTCGCAGCCTGTTCCCAAGGAAATGGTTAATCTTGCCCATCCAGTTACCGACCTACTGCTCTTTGACAGAGACTGTCATCGTGGTCTCCTTATCACACTTCTGTCGCATGGTGCCCTTCCCTGTGCCACTGGATTTCTAGATTTCTCTTTCATCGCAGAACTAAACTTTAGAAACAAAAAAGAGAGAAACCACAAAACTCAAACTTGTTTTAATGGTCTTTTCTATTAAAGCAAGCGTGCACTAAGGATCAGTTTTGTCTCCAGGATTATTTCTTATGCATATCAGTGAAGTTCTTTCATTTATGTCAAACCCAATTCACACTTTTGCAGAACACAACATCTTCGTTTTGCCAATGCTCTGAACAATCCAAGTGGTCACAGTAAACACAAGGGTTTTCGGGTTAAAGTGAATCCTTCTTTGTGGTCTTATATTGAACCAATTTGCCAGTGGAGTCTTGATAACCTTGTCGCATTCAATACAGATTTTCATTTGATTTGTCTTTGTACTAAAGTTGCATTTATTGCCATGTCTGCATCGAGAAAAGTGGGTTTCCTTCTCGAACTGGAAGATACTGTACACCCGAACAGGTCCTAACTCTTCGGAACTATCATCACAATTGGAGTTGGATCTAAAAACAACAAAACAACACTGAAACTACTTGATGCTGTACAGAGGAGAGCAATTCACCTAGTAAACATCGTACATTAAGAGAGATCCTCTGCAGAGTCTGTCTCACAGGCACGCAGTAGCAGCTTTAAGCACATGCTACAGTTACAAGTAAAATTGTGTTCATTTCTCGTAATTGGTAACAGCCGTGAAATCACCAGATCCTCTGTCCGTTCGTACCACAAGAGGTTCTGCTTCATAACATTCATATTACGCCAAACGGACCGACCACTTGTCTGAGAGTCAAAAAGATCATTTTGCAAACTCATTCAACTCTCGTACATCAAAATTGTGGAAGTCATTTCCAGCTGAGATATTCTCGGATTACTACATCTCTAGATCGTCAAATCAAAAGCAAACCAAGAGCTGTTTAACAGTTTTACTTCACTCAAAAACCGTAAGCCATGGTGCTGTGCATTGTAGGCTTTACCCTTCATGTGTGCTCTTCTGAAGAACAAAACGACGGAAATTTGGGTAAGGTAATTCCACATGAGTACAGTGAGCCTCACATTGGAACTTAAATTACTGATTTAAATTCATGAATAATACTAGGTAGCATTCAAAGGGGGGATACTGTTACCCCATCAATATCGTCAGATTCCTGTGTGGAATTCAAATGAATACTAAGTATATCTTCCTTGTGTCATTGCGAATAATATCTTGTTTTAAAGCTGTAGAATTTTCCTTCTCACATCTGCCATCTAGGGGATTCGAGCAACTAGGTGTGCTAATTGAACCAGGTATGCTAATCATTGCACCAAGGCAGTCTGTTCCAATGCCTTCACTGACCTCTTCTCTCAGGGGTCTCACAGAATCTCCTCCATCTTTTTTCTTTCTTTAAATTATACATTTCTCAAATGCCGCAAACTCTAGGCCAGTATCGCGCAACCATCATATTTTCAGAAATTTAACAAATTCGCAACTATGAAATTTCCCATTTCAGATCTGGCTGCTATATAGCCATTATGTGGAAATTTCCACTTCAGATCTGCCGATTTAACCTTTATATGAAATTCCCCATTTCACATCTGCCGGCTTGGGAAAGAAGACAGTAAAAACAATGGCGCCAACGTCCGTTTAGTGTAATGGTTATCATACCTGATTCATCACAAGGCAGAGGATTCCTGTCTGATGACTCATGAATCATGTGTGATAACCACTGCACTCAGGGTGCGTTTTTGCCATTATTTTAAATGACTTCTTCGGACTGTTACGTTACTGTATGAATACTCTTTATTAACATCACCTGGGTTTTATTTGGACTCATTATAAGATTAATTCATTGGAACGGCCTGCAAACAACTGTAAAGATCCGGGTTGGACAGTTATAACATAGGCTCTTCCCATCATACTAACACGTATAAGAATTGTGCCTTTCTTAGTCGGAATGTAGGATATGAAAGTATGGAATTATCATGTGAAAATGGAAGAATAATTCTTTAGAACTCGACCAATAGAAATAGTTCAATGCCTGAAAGAAGTGCTGAAAAACAGAAAACGCTGGATGTTTGAAGAAAAGTACTTAAACTAACACGGTGGACTGTGGAACATCTGTCGAATGCAAAATAAACGACCTGATACCCTGACCCCTTTTTTGGTCTACACTGAAAGTTCTCTGATGCCAGATACTCATATCGGATTCATATTGCTCACGCACATTTGTTTGAGTGTTAATAAGCGTTAAAATACCGACAAGTCTAATACCAGCTTTATCTTTACATATGCAAGGATTCATAAAACAAAACATGAAAAAACAGACATGAAAACTACTTTATTAAATAAAATACTGCTTCACCCTACGTTAATTATGAAAATGGTTCAGATTAGAAACAGTAAGACGAAGACACATTCTCCCGAGCTTTGCCAGTGCAATTATTTTACGGCAGAACCAGATATCAGTTACCCGAAGATAAAAAGTTTAACTTTTTAATTGTACTAACTTTAATAAATAAATTATGCGACATTTCAGATAAAAATATAAATGATGGGATGTGCAAAGCGTTGAGGACGGAAATTTAAACTGTCATCGGGGAGATTACTGAAAACACTAGTCTGCTAACAGAAGGGAATAACTTCGCTGCATGAATAAAGATAGCAAGAAACTCCAGAAATAAAAAAGATCAGATATAAAAACCTTCTACATTTTCTAGTTTCTTGAAAAGAACATTTTTAACAACGTATGAGCTCTTCGAAGAAATAAGTTTAATCATAGGCATTGCACTTTCTTGTTAGCATCTGGTGCGTCCTTGCCGTTGAAATTCGAGAGAAAGCATTCCGTTCTGCTACCGTATCATTTTATTCGACGCTATTTCAAAATTCCTAAAGTACTTAAGTAGAAATAATGAATTAATGATATGATGCACTGAGACTTACACTGGACAAGGGCTTTTTATTTTTGCGGTAACATTAGACTGACAGCTCGTAAAATATTCACTTGGAATTGGAAGAATGATGTAGAGTTTCCTACACAAATAATATTAACTGTGAATTCCATGATTTGACGTGCCCGGAAAGTAACCTAATTTATCCACGAAGAATTACTTATATTAATATTACGAAAGCGCAAACCTTTGGAGGAAAGATCTTAAAATTAAATTCTAGCAGTGGCATTGATTTGGTTTATCAACAAATGAATTTCTTGCAAAAGTATATCGCTTATGTCATTGAGCATCAGATATTTTTATCAATTACCTCAGACAGTTTTCAAAGTATTGGAACTGTGTTTTAACGAAACACCAGTTTTGAAACTTCTTTGATGTAATAAGTTTTGAGCTCCGTATTTCCTCAGTAGCCCGGCCTTCGAAAGAAGTTACATTCGATTTATCTGAAATTACTCTTTGTTCGTAGAAGATTGATGAAGAGTATCTTTTGAAATATGCAGCACACGATTGTGATTGTATTCTTTCACTTTTCCTTCAAGAGGGATTGCGAATTCATACAAAATTTCGTAACATGTGAAGAATAAATTGCAATATTTAATGTGAAAACCTGGCTTGTTTATTGCAACCATCATTCAACTATT
The DNA here is from genome assembly GCA_000661875.1 of Acanthoscurria geniculata. Lineage (NCBI taxonomy): Eukaryota > Metazoa > Arthropoda > Arachnida > Araneae > Theraphosidae > Acanthoscurria > Acanthoscurria geniculata. The sequence goes on along the minus strand of AZMS01S00003021.1, from coordinate 75,951 downwards.
CCTCTCAAGTGACAAATAACAGTGAGCTTTGTACTTCTGTTTTTGAAGACACATTTCCGCCGATTTCTGTTTAGACTTCTTGAGCCATCTCAATGTAAAGTTTCTCTGAACTTGATTAAAAGGAGTTGTTTAACTTACTACAGATGAAGATCCGTAACTGCGATTTAAAGCTTTAATGAGTTGTCCTTGATCAACTATCATATCCTCGACCATGAACACCCAGATGCCCGGTTAGAGAAGGAAATAATGTTTCACCTTCCCTACCTAACAATCAGTCTAAGTACTTTTACTTTTACAAAATAAAGGCGATTACCCTTGAATGATGTTCCGTCGTTTGTGGCTCGGTAAAATAGTTGCTTTTAGGTCGGAATAGCATAGAATGAGGCCACAATAATAATGAGAATGACACCACAGTAACACTAAGAGAGAGATGGCTGGTTCGACAGCAGCTGAATAAAAATCTAGACGTTCTCTTGACTATACCCTACCATAACCTTCTGAAGAAAGGTTGTGAAATCCGGTTAATTCCTTCAGTTTCCTCCAGCATTACGTTCTTTAATTTTGGAATGTTTCCAGTCCTGTTTCCAGTATTTTCTTTCAACGGCAAAAGGCATTCGAGAAACAAGAAAATATCCTTATAAACGTCACTTTTTATTTGGAAAACCCATGCTCCAGTCCAGACGCGAGAGGTTGGAAGCATTCTCGAATTTATTACCGTAGTGAACATGTGCATCATAGAGGCATAAACATTTTAGAATTTCCCGTGCAGATTCTCAAGTACCTCGCTCATCCGCATTTTCAAAACCATTCGTAGCATTCGAATGCAATATTCGACACTAACTGTTGATTCAAGGATATCCTTGAAGAAATACAGGAGCTCAGTGTTTTTAACAGGCACGCATTACACCAAATTTTAGCGTCCTAGAACGTAATGGGTCTTTGAGTAAGTTGTTGAAATTGATTATATTGAGAAGTGTCATCAATCAAATCTGATGTTTCCATTATCTTCACTTTCACTTGATGACACTACCTTCAACTGAAATTGGTGGTAACGGAACGCACAACATAAAGGTATGTCGTGCCACCCAGACCTAAAACTCTAACAGAAGAAAATAGTAAGAACACCCTGCGCAATGGTATATGAAACACAGACGGCATCGAAATAAAACGTATTGTTACGTTTGTTTCTTAACAACCCTAGCTCGTGAAAATATTAGAATTTCAGTAACTACGCTGCTCTTCAAAACTTAAATAAATCGGGAATAACTCGTGAAGTTCTACAGCTATTGATGTCAAACAGCACAACAAAATTCTTTGATGCGTTATATAGCATAAACTGTTTAAGGAGACAAAACATGTGCAGTGGGAGAGATATGATGAAACATAATTCAAACGAAGTAATGGTTCACGAAAGGAGTAACATAATGAATGACGCATAGAGAGCACAACTTACTTTCAATATGGCACGTGGCCCTTCTGACACTGATGCAGGCTTGGCACTGACGATTCATATCCTCAATCAAGTGATCAGGAGTGGTAGAGGACAATAATTCCCGCTCTTGAATAAGAGCAATTCGTACTTCCTGAAGGGTGTTGGGAAATGTTTGGCCGGCTGAGACAGATATCTCAACGACATCCAAAGATTTTCGATGGGACTAAAATAGGGAAGAATACGGTCTGGCCACTCCTTTCGTATAATACCTACATTCAGAAGGTAGTTCTCCACCAATCGCGTTCTGTGAGGAGGGGCGTTGTCGCGCATGAAAAGGAAATCGGAACGACCGACACTGGAAACCACGACTTCATCCAGATATCTTAGCACCGTTTCGCACTGTCACAATGCCCCCTAAGAACACATGCAGGTCTGTGAGGTCTCCCAAGGTTAATGTTGTCCAAACAATAACACCGCCACGACCAAAAGCATGGTGTTCTTTGATGTTATATTTTTTTTGGACTGGCTGCGTGTTCCCTATTCTCTCCAGACTAGCACGCGTCTGCTGACCGATCGCAGCGAAAATCGCACTCGTCTGTGAACGGAACACTGGACTGCTGTTTCTGGGTCCAACTCGTG
>AZMS01S00002984.1:91974-102409 GCA_000661875.1 Acanthoscurria geniculata | reverse complement strand
AACACTATGGCCCCCTTTTGCCATTCGGTGACGTCTCGTTTGCGGCCCATTTCCAAAGTTACGAACGAAAGCTTTCACACTGATCTCACGGTTTCTTCATACGTTCGACCTTCCACTACGACATCCACCCCCGTTTTGTTCGCAGACACGCCGTGCGCCGCTGTTGCGTGCTGGGAAAGTGTAGATTCGCAGTGAATTCGTTTTTCCTAATATTTTGCCCGGGGTGTTTAGCATCTACCGTTTTACTCATTTTTATTGAAACTTCAGGGTACTGCAAGATAGTTTAGCGCAAGTTACTGTCTAGTTTTTACACCAGACAGTGTAAAAATCATTCAGCTGTTTTTACCTGTTAGTTCATTAGTTGCTTTCTGCGAAAAACAAGAAGTAGGGAGAAAGGTAAAACCAAATAATACACAGCAATATCACAATTTGTTTTCATTGCTAAAAATAAAACTTTGAGAAGCTATTTGTTATTTAAACGATAGAAATGTTCTTGTCTTCGCACGTTCTATCCGTAAACTTTATTTAAAGTATTCCGTAGAAGTACTTTCATCGATACATTATCGATATCTTCAGCGACACACACACTTAATTCCACAAATTTAGAGCATCACAACTAAGATTAAGGTTATTCTAAAAATATGGAACACACCCTCGGAACAGCAGAAGAACTAAGCCGACCTGTACATAAGACGTAAACATACTGACAACAAACTAAAAAATGAAATAGTTCATATGTGATAACCTTGATGTTAGTTGCGATTCTCCAAATTTGTGTAATTTTGTAGACGTAAGTATGTGTAGCTGAAGCTAGACGTAAGTATCGATAAACTTTTAATAAAGTTTGTCGATAGGACGTACGAAGACAGTAAAAATTCTTTAGTTTAATATACAATGTATGTTCGTAGAATTAACCGAATTTGTTTATTTGATTTAAAAGACGGAGATGATAACGAATTCTACTGCAGATTGTAGATTTGCAGATAAACTGTACACTTTGTGGATGTTGTGAGCCAATAGTGGTGCAGGGGTAACCAGTACTATGGTTTAAAAGAGAGTAGGCGTGGTGAAACTACAGGGAAAGATCAGTGTGTGTGGAAAATTTCAGGGTGACAACGTTTATGCGATGAGGTACGTTGGCGTGCGATTGAACAGGCCGGTCACAAGCTGAGGTTGCGATTGTTAACGGTGTGTCCCGAATGGTGGTGAACAGACCATTGAGACAATTCCACAGTACGGGAACGGTTCGTAGACATCCAGTACTCGGTCGTTCCAGCGCAACTATAGTTCAAGATGATCGTTCTCTGGCCAGAACTGCTAGACGCAACCGAAACATAACAGCCCGTCAGCTGTCTGGAGAGCTTACAGCAGCTACCAACACATAGTATCCCATTGGACAGTGTCGAGACGGCTTCACAAGAGCGGGCTTTACGAAAGAAGACCAGCAGTGTGTGTTCCATTAAAGTCTGCGCACAGCTGTCTACCGTTCTGTTCACCGATGAATCGCGCTTTGTTTTGAAAGCTGATTCGCAACGTGTCTACATACGGAGAGAACCTGGCAAATGTTACTATCCACCACACACCACTGAGAGGGATATGTATGGAGGCGGCATTTGCATGGTGTGGGCAGGAATAATGCGAAGCGGACGAGCCGACGTGAACGTCTTTGACCGGGAATCCGTCAAGGATGCCCGCTATCGCGACGAGGTCCTCGCACCTTACATTCGCTTGTTCACAGCCACAATGCTCAAATTCATACAGTTACACTGATACAGGAAAACCTGAAAGGGGAAACTGTTGCTATAATGAATGACCAGTAAGGTATCCGGATCTTAATACAATCGAGCATCTCTGGGACCCATCAGGGAGACGTGTGGCTGCTGTTACACCACCACTATGAACTGTACCACGGCAGCAAAAAGTTCTTGCACACCAGTACAACAAACTGCCCTCTGAACTGATTGACACTTTCTTAGACAGTATGTGAAGGCACTGTGAGGCTTGTATCAGCATGAGGTGTGATCACACATCTTATTAAAGGCATTGGCCCATACCATTTGTCTGTTTTTTCTTTTTCAGTTTTACTGTGATTTCCGTCATCTACCGTTTTGCAGGACCGCAATCAACGCATTTACTTCATTTTGCAGTGTGTTATGTGGTGTTGTCCATGTTACATCTGTGCTAATTTATATTGCAATTCCTCCCACCGTTGTTGTAATATCGTATTTTTTGTATTTGTAACTTAACTTTTGCACCGCGATGTAGTCCCATTTTAACTGTTTTCTTTTGTTTTGTTTAATCTCATGCTTAGTTTAGTGCTGCAGTTCTGTAAAAAGCTTTATTGATTTCACCTGCAAACAGTATTTGAAAAATACCAGGTGTTTTAAATTTTTTGCACTAAATAGAATACTTCGTTATGGACACGTGAAAAAAATTTAACCTACTCTTAAATCTTTCTTGTTGTAAGAACCTACATAAAAAAGGAGACAGTATGGTGAAATTAGGCTTTCTTTGCGATATTCGTGCTTTTATCTTCTCCTATCTGTTTGTCAATATTACGGCACCCACCGGGTATGCATTGGGGCTGGTCACTTTACGAAAGAGTACATATTACGTCAAAAGGGTAATACCAGTGATATATATTTTTCGGTTTTATGGTTATCATGCCGTCATAGCCGGAGAGATAAAAAAATCTTAAGCACCATCCATTGTTATGAACCAGAGTCTAGATGCATTCTGTCAGAAGACTGGTCTCGACTTCATAAATTGTTGTTGTTGGTGTGCCATGGTCTCGTCTAAATCGTGAGATTTTGTTGATATGTTTTAGCTTCCTGTAAGGTTTCAAAATATATATAGGATCCTGCGGTTGTCGAGATAGGCTTGTCTCCCAGTATCGCGGCTTTTATTCGGGAAAAATATTATGATCCATATAACTTCATAACACTGTTAGCAAAAAAATGCTAGGTTCCATATATCCTAGCATTTTTTCTCACTAAAATGCACTTGAGCTTCTGATTTCATTCTTTCCCAAAAAGAACGAGAAAAGGAGAATCATTTTTGATATATTACTCTCCTCAATGGATGAACCTTAAGGCGAAAAATAAAGTACTACTGACAGCAATTTAAAGCACGATAGAAAAAGCAAAACTGTTTGTTTCCACCTAGGGAACTGCTGACACCATTTAAAACAAAATAGAAAAAGCATTTTATGTTTGTTTCCACTTAGGAAACCACTGAAAAGAGATAAAAAACATAGTCTTTAATTATGTAGTATTTATTTATTTCTTATCCCTTGAGGGAAAAAAAGGGGGTAATATAATATAGGCAGGATATTAAAGGAAAATTGGAGAGCTGTTGACAGTAGTTTTTGGTAGTCTTTTTTACCCAATAAAGCGTCTCCACAAGAAAGCTGACAGTGAATACGCATAGTCTGGATAAAGGGATTTTGTTCACAGGTCGTTTGGGGAAACAGTCCAGCTGTATTTAGTGTCCTAGCTCATACGGTCTCACTTCAGTATGCAGGTAGAAAAATTCAGTTGTCCTCGGAGGAATGATGTAATGCTGTGGAAAAAAATAATGCTCGGAGGAATAATGTAATGCGTCAGTGATTTGCCTGTTACGGCAAATCATTGCCGCAACACGCATATGGAGACAGGAAACTGAAATGGTGAAGTAGACTGCTCTTCAAGCCATGGGAGATTCACGAAGTATTACGTAACCATGTCGATTCGGTTTCAGGAATCACCGAGATCACACAAAAGACCAGTGCTGTTCGTGAGTCATTTAACTATCCTACTGTCAATTACCTCAAGAGTCGACTACTATGAACCGTACGAGACGGCCATCACATGAGGTTATGCTCCCGACGGAACCATTGGCTCAGTTCAATGCAACTGTACAGCAAGGTGCACTAACTGCAAACGAAGGACGTTGGTTATCCGCGCATACAGCATGCACCTGTCTTCAGTGAGTTGGGCTTTATGATCAGTGACCTAGTGCTTTGCGTCCCCTCTAACCTCTCTTCAACGTGGAGTCCTCAGAAATTAGGTTTCGAGAAACACTTTTTTCTGGCCCTAGCGGCTGGGTTTCAACCTGTTGAACAGTCATGGTTTACCATGAAAGCCGATAATTCATGAGTTCTGCTTTGGCATAATCGTGAAATACTCAACAGTATTCATTTTACACCGTATCTCCATCAATATGGCAGACAATGGGATTTTTGATTTCGAATGACTTTAGTACCGGTAGCTATCTTTGGTAATTTATCTTCAGCAGTGGCGTGATACTTCCGTTACCTCCTGAGACCTATAGTACTACTTTATAGTGCAGCAATTGGGTGCATTCAGTTTTATGTATCACGCCGCTCACCTTGGTTGCTGCTGTTCCTGAGAAGCAAGTCTGACATCATTGAATGGCGTGCCTGCTCCTTGTGTTCTGAACCTCATTTAAAATCCATGGCAAGTCCTCGGTAAAAGTTTAGAAGGTCCGAAATGATTAACCAGTCGGAAACAGAAATGTGCCCTGTATTGCGATTATTAATGTTACTCACAGAAGAGGAGGGAATCCAGATATAAAGTACCTCAAAAAGTCGCTAATGTTTCTAAGGTTCTCTCGGTTACTTTGAGAACTGAAACTTTTCACTGCTTTTCGAATAAGAACTGATGCCCATCTTGTTAACAGTGCACGAATTCGCACTCTCATTGGGTCAGGCTGGATTCTAAACATCGTCTCATGGTTCATGAACCAGGTGCCATACCACCTGGCCTCTGGGAAGTTTGTTCCAACATCTCCAATTGCCTCTTTTCGGGAAAAATTTAGAAGGTCCGCATCCACATCTGACACTTCTCTAGCAGTTCACAACAGGAGAGCTGGAGAACAACTCATTCCAAAGTGGAAGCTAAGAAATTAAACACGAAAGATACGAGACTCGTTAGCAAATCCGTGTTCTGACATTTCTCAGAAAATTGTCCCTTCTACTAACCCATAATAAAAACGAAATTCCTACTTCGCACTACCTGAAAAAAAGTAAATTAATTTCCCTTTTTCTGGACTAAAAAGGGATAGATCCATACTAGAAATGACTGAGGTGGTACACAGATACAATCATTATCAAAAATGATCCCAAGGATGATTGAAGTTTGTTGTGGGGATTTCATGGCACATAACTAATTATTACTGTTTCGCTGACTTCAAAACTTTAAAACCCTTGTTAATTCCTATAAACCATGAATCATACTAACATATTTCTACAGCTATAAAATATTTTCTCTGATGATGATAAATTGCTGTACCGAATTCTTCCCCACATAGCCTTTGTAACTTGCCCTAAGATGCAAGCTTCTTCCATTTCGACAGCACTCCACTAGAGTTTTTCATGTCAACATCCGAAGTCCAGAAAGATATTGCGGTTCTCTTACTGATCTCTTTTGCTATAAGGAAGATGTATGTATAAGTGAAGTCAACTTAAAACTTCTGAAGGAAAAAAGTGTACCTGAATTAAGGTGAGGGCGGAGGGGGGGGAGGTGCTTATACAACAATCAGATAAAAAAAATAAGGAATAGAAACAGATCATACAGATACGCAAAAAAGCGTGTGAAGAGAGGATGGAGGACTAGTGCAACTGAGAACTATGAAAAGTAATACAACTATAAAGTAAGAATAATATGTGCTCTAAGATGCGCATGCTTGAGGGGTTAAATGCAGAGAATAATAAACTTTGATTTCAGTAATCCCAGAAAGTATAAAGTAAACTTGAAAAAAATATTATGGGTTTACCTACAGAAGAATAAGAAGATAACACAGAGGTATATGCGAAAGAGTAGGGGGAGCGGGTTGTTGAATAACTGGTACTGAAAAATGTGAAAAGCTGTTCTACTATAAAGTAAAAAATAAGGTGTTCGCTTAAATGAGAGTTAAATGAGAGTACGTGTTAAATGTTAAAAAATAGGAGATTTAATATCAAAAAGCGGTAAAATATAACCTGAGATAGAGAATAGAAGTTGTTCAAGGATTTAAAAAATAGGAATTAAGAGAAATTATGAGATATGTAGCTGGAAAACCAAAAATAAAAATAGTAATAAAAAAAGAAAAGGATTTTTTTTTCCTTATCTAAGAAGAAAATTTTTTAGGTCATCCTTGGTGCTGATCTTGACTGCCGGGCTGTTATCCGTATTTTTAGCGAGAATTTTTCCATTATGTGTCACAATCAATTTCTTCTCCTCGAGTGCACGATGGAAAAGTTCTCTTTTGTTCCGCGACAGATGTTCCCGGATGAAAACCAGAACCGGCTGGCCAGAGAATCCCATGTGTACAGTGTCTAGATTTTTTTAATAATCTCCTCTGCTGCTCTTCGATTCACAAACCTGGCTATAAGAGTCAGATCTGGGCGTTGTTTATTGCTTTTTCTCTATCTGTGGGAGCCTTCAGTGTCTTTGCTACCGAGAGGCACTTCTAGAACAGCCGCTAGTTTTTCAATAACCCTATCAGTATCCTCTCCTGATTTGTAGGGTACGTTAAACACTTCTATATTATTACGGCGCCCATAGTCATCAATGTCGGATTGTCTTTGTTCTAGATTTTGCACAGTATTTTTTAGAAAGGCGTTCTCGCTGTCCAGAGCTTCATTGTTTTTCTTTCAAAGATACAATCATGGATTTGAGATCTTCAAATTTGCTGTTGAATAAGCTCATGCTCTCTTCGACGCCGCTGAGAGCCTCCAATTTGGAGTGAAAGTCTTCTAGTACGTCAAGCTTTTTTTAACTTCATTTCAGTTCGGTTCTAGGGATTCAAGCCTTTTTTCAAGCGATAGAAGTCTGTCTTCAGCTGACCCCCTTGAGGCTACAGGCTTGGTGCTGGGGGAATCCACGGAGGAGCCTTTTCTCTTAATGTTGCTAATCCGATTATTTCCCATGCTTCAGGCGGAAGAGATAGCCACTCGCAGCAAGATGAGCAAGACGCTGAACAAAGAAAATGGCACTATAGCACAAGGTCGACAGCTTCCCAATTTTCTTCAAATCATAAAACAGACAAGTTCAACACTTTTTTTTTCCTACGAGCCACAGAAGAAGGAAAGCAGACATCTTCATAAGCCAATCACACACCAAGAATCATTGTAAATAATAACCTATTTAACTATACCAAAAACAGGTCACAAGCAGGAGCACACACAAGCACGTGCTCTCGATCTTTTAAGAGGCTAAAAATTGAAACTCTTTTTATCGCACAGATTCAGCAACTTGTAAAAAATACCACAATTTACTAACTATCTTGAAAGCGAAATTTTGTGGGAATAAATTTATACTCTTCGGGAATCCTTCTGCAACTTGGACGACAATTAATCAGATGAGAGGATAAAATTAAAAGCATCACACTTCCTCAAAAACCGAGTTATACATATTTCGAAAAATAGAAACTAAACCTTGTAGCAACCGGGAATTGAACCCGGGACCTTTCCGCTGCAGCCGAATGTGTTACCGCTGCCTATACTGCCAAATAACCAACCAAACATACCAAGTCACTCAATTAAGGGTAAGTCATAATCGGGTGTCAATTTCAGTAGTCCCTGTTTCGGGCGCCAGTTGTAACAACCGGGAACTGAACCCCGGACCTTTCAGCTGCAGCCGAATGCTCTACCGCTGAGCTATTGCCACGTTCATTTAGCCATCACATCTGTGGCTTTATACGGCCAGTGTCGTTACAACCTTTCACGGTTTCGAACGTTCAGTAACTTCACTCCGGGATCAGATGTTTAGAAATGAAAATGCCGCTGTGGATTATGGATTTCAATGCTGCCACTGATTTTCAAACTATAGTTTGGCGGAATTCATATTTTCGCCTTCATGTGTATATGTCCTAGTGAAAACCCTGCTACATTTCATTCCTTTCTGGAAAGCAGTCTTGTGGGTACGGTACATCAGCTCACTCATTATGAAAGACTACAGGCCCATTTTTATTCTGTATTCGCTTTTCATATTTTTTGAAAAAGTAACGTACAAAACAAGTGCATTTAACAAATATCATTTCGGCTATCGTAAGAGGCTATCAACTTTTGTAACTCTGTCCAATTAGTTTCATGGACAATGTGAGGGGCACTTTTCTGCAGAATTATTTTGAGTCTAAAAAGAACGTTTCTCAAAATTGATCGCGTAGTCGGGCATAGTAAACTATACTCTCTACGTATCGGACGGTACATGCCCCCCAAATCAAACAAACAGTTCTATAATTGCTTTGTGAGTAACACAACTTCTCATTTTACTGGTAGCAAGCATGATGTTGCACAAGCCTTTTTTTTTTTAATTTTTCGCATCCACTCGGCTGAGTTTACATAAATATCCTTCCTTGTTATTTGCTTTCTTCTAAAATAATCGAGTACGATTATATTACTGACTCTCTTTGTGTCACGAAGCAATCTGATTTATGTCAGCGGTGTCTTTAATAAAAACCTAGATCGACTTTTGACATCGCTTTCCAGAAATAAATTAAAAGCTGATCATGGTGTGCTGATCGATCAGTTTGATTTTAAGAGTCTAGCAAAATTGAATTTAACATTGTCCTTCTCTCCCTTACAATAGCTCTACACTTCGTCTCTGCAAGAGCATTCGTTACTGGAGTTACTGTGGAAGCTCAGCTTTTCATGAACATCACGAAATCAATCTTTGTAAAGGTTTTAATATGAATGTTAACATCTCCTGATAGCTTCGGTCCTTGGTTTTATGTCCTTCTACTCATCTATAATTCCTGCCAAAGCTCAAAACTGCGAGTGAGTACTGCATTGAAATACCACCTATCAATCTCACCTTAGCTCTTTGTTGCATTTCAAAAGATTCCTATTCTTGTTATCAGGTTTCTTCTTTTAGTTAGCACGGCAGTCCCTTTTTTTAAAACTTTGGCAGATTTTATCGATTTCTGCAATACATAGATATCGAACTTTTCTGTCCATCTACTGGGTCATTTATAACAAGCTTCCATTGTGGCTACTTTACCGTGTTTCACATCACATCAGTGCCAAGTCGGTTTCAAACTCCTGACTTCCTATACCTCCCATGAGAACTAATTTTAAGAGCTTTGTATTTCTTGCATGGGAGCTGTGACATGAAATTCTTTCGATCCCGCAGTACGACGACATTTAGCTTCGGTGAATTTAGGAAAAGAATGTTTCATATTTGTATGAATGATGTTTAAAAAAACTGCAGAGTTTGCCTTTTAATTAAAGGAATAACATGTGCTAAAGTAAAGGCAGGTGCGATATCTATGCGCATGTAGAACGTGTACCTTTGTACCTATATGCACGTGTCTATAAAGTGCACGAACGTGCACATTCTGTATAAGTGTATGTACATACCATATATCTGTGAGTTTGTGAATTGCATGCATAAATGTGTGTATGCCAGTATCTTCACACATTTGTACATACGTGTATGCATCCATGTATATATATATATGGGAATGTGTTTTCGCATGTACAGATACATGAACATGAAGGTACAGGTTCATGTAGAGTAGTGCTTAAAAATTCCTTCTCCGTAATCCGTGACCTGTTTCCTCGAAAAGTGGTAGTTTCATGAGTTGTAGGGAGATTTTATTTCAATAGTTAATGTATGTCAACAGCTGTTGACGACACGTATTATGAATTGACGTGATGCGCGGACATTTATTAATGTGCAGTATAATAAATATATTTTTCACAAAGAGTGTATAAGGTATAAAATGTTGATCCCATATTTTATTTTGACATGCAACATAATAACAACTTGTCCAAGCTGAAGGTATGGAGTCGTCATAGCTTTATCAGGAAACAGGAAAAACTGTTTGAGAAATCACCCACTGCGAATTTTAAAAATGGGTTTCTCCTAAGTCACGTGCTCAGAAGATGTATTTTAAGTGATGCTGGATCTATGACACTATCATTATCATCACAGTGTGAAAATATTGCATCATGTTTTTGATTGCGTAAAATACTTAGGAAGCTGGTCTTGAAGAAGAAGGCATTTGTTCGAAGTCTGTGCTGTTTGGATTTCTTCGTTGCTAGGTGCGGAAGAAGTCACAATTTTGTTGGTTTCCCTAACAGAACTTTCGGTTTAGGACGTACAATTTTCTATTTTTCTGGTATTTTCCCTTTCAGGTGTGTGCTACTCACACAGAACGGGACAGGAGTGAGATATTATTGATACTGTATTCCGTCTATGACGTATGTGTTCTTCTTGTCTGGTGTCGATACTACCTTTCATAACGCTTATGTAGCTTTACGGAAGCGTAAGGTGTAGCTACTTGGAATCGAACCAGAAAACTTCTGCTTCAGAGCAGAATGCTCTAACCACTGAGCGATAGCTACTTGTCATCTAACCATCACATGTTGCTCGTCACATCTTCCCATTATTATTTTGTTTTTCAGATGTACTTCATCCTTCGATCCAAATCGTACCAAGCGTGCAAAATC
>AZMS01S00002618.1:10931-22856 GCA_000661875.1 Acanthoscurria geniculata | reverse complement strand
TGGGGTTATCTGAAGGACAAGGTGTATAGCACTGAACCGACGACTGTGACTGATCTCCAGTGTCGCATCACCGACTCCTGCAACAGTGTGACCCCTGGAATGCTGCTTCATCCGCAGAACAATATTCTGTCACGGCTACAACTCTGTATTGTGGCTGATGGTGGACACGTCGAGAACCTGCGACACTAGCATGTCCCTTGTGTAAGTAAAACTGTTACCTTCTCTGGAGTGTATTGTTTGTATCGTTTCCAATAGCCATGTGCTGTGTTTTATTCTGTGTGTTGTCTGTTGCACGATGTTCACACATCCCTTGTTGCTGTCATGCCACCTATTGCCCTCAATCGCATGCTGTGCAATGCAATTCCTGCTGTCATAGTGACAGCATTTGGCTACCGACAACTGTGTCCTTTCCCAGCTTCTATTCCAGGTATTCATGAATGCAGGGTGTCATTTCATACTAAATCGGGTATACTCTACAACTTTGTCATTGACTTTTTTTCCATATCTCTCATAGTTTCCAAGTTCGGAGCACAAACTTCCACATTTTGCTACTAGGGGCGCTGTCATTGGTCTCATGTGATAGCGCATGGGCACTTTACCCCACCTAGACCTTATTTCCATCCCCATAGCTCCACGCATTCTGAAGTTATGGGGGTGAGAAAGGACTTTACTGTGCACCCTGTATACTTTTATAACGATAATATAAGCAGTACCTTAGATCTTTCACCAGTACTGTATTGAAAATCATTCTAGCTCCTTGATCCGTCATAAACAAGTTCAAGTTTTTGTAACTACATACATGCAGATCAAATAATTAACACAAGATAACACTGTAGGTTATCAGCTAATTTATAACTTTGTATACACGTTAAAAGATAAACAATGTTATCTACAAGACGTGTTTCGGCATCATTCAGTTGCACAACGCTATAACTGGGATTACCAGCAGCAGAGTTACAATCGGCAGTTTGGGGTTTTCTTCTTCTGTTAGCCTGCTTGTATTCTTTTAGAAGGGTCCTCCATATGTTAGATAGTGGGTAATAATTAACAACGACTTACCATACTCACTGTCTAACATATGGAGGACCCTTCTGAAAGAATGCAAGCAGGCTAACAGAAGAAGAAAACTGCCAACCACCGATTGTAACTCTGCTACTAGTAATCTCAGTAATGGTGTTGTGCAGTTGAATGATGGCATGAATGTCATGCCGAAACGTGTCTTGTAGATGATGTTATTTATCCTTTAACATGTATACAAAGTTATAAATTATCCAACAATTTAGTGTTATCTTGTGCTAATTAATACTGTATTTCTCTCCTCAGATATGATTATGCCAACCATCATTGAGTTAATATTATCTTCTCAGAGAAAGATAACTGTTATCTTGTTAATAAATATAATGTGAATAATGAAGTATTATTGTGTGAGTTCTAGGGAATATTCTTTTCATCCGAAATATTGTGTTGCTTTAATCTTGACTAACCTTTCTTGAAAAACAATTTTAGCTAACAGTGATTCCATGTCCATGGCACTGAGGATTCAATGTTATGTGTGAAATTTTCTGGTGTAGCCCCTGTATTTGCAATCACCAACAGAAGAACCAAACCACAAGCCTGAATTTCACACATTTGGAATTTGCCAAATTATGTCAAGGTCATTGATGGGAAACATGGAAATTCAATTACACTACCTGACAGAGCAAATGCCATACCATGAAGATGTGCACACAGCACCAAGCAAAGAGGAGGGTTGATACAGATGTACAAGGGATGTGAATGATTTCAAGTACTTGCCAATCATGCGATCAGTGAGTGGGATGGACAACTGATCTGTGAAGCCATCAGTCGAGACATTGTCTCAGCTGTGGGAAGTTCGTTTATGCTGCTGTTACTATGTCTGGAGAACAAAAAAGGGGTGCTAATGCTGTTAAGATGCCATCGCACGTCATTCCAGAAAACAGAAGAGTTCATGAGAGGTGTCATTGTTGGCCTGCATACAGTCCATTGGTCCTTGCACTGTACTGCAGAAGAAACCCAAAGGGATGTCACCACCATTGGTTGCACTTAGAGACAGTGGTCCGAGAAAGGACGCTGCTGGAGGGGAACTGGAGCACAGAGAAGAAAGTCAGGATGCACTGATCGTTGCATCCAATGTCAAGCCATAGCAGACCAACAGGCCACAACTGGCAACATTCTGTGGAGTGTACGGGGAGTGTTGGATGTCCCATAACGATGCGGACAGTTTTTCATCAATTGCCTGAGGCAGATTTGCTCGCAATCCATCCGTAGCACAGATTGCCATTAACACCTAGTCATTGTCACGACTGCTTAGAATGGTGTCAGACCAGAGCTGCATGGCGTGACGAATGGAACAGTGTGGTGTTCAGTGATGAATCTTGTTTCAGTCTCAGCAATGATGATCACCATGTGAGAGTCTGGAGGTGACGTGGCAATCGGGCTGATCCATCTGCCATTTTGGAGCCATACAGCCCATCAACGTGGAATCATGGTTTGGGGTGCTATTGGTGTCAACAGTCAACCACCACTGGCATGCATTACAGGCACACTGATATGTTGAGGAGGTGCTGCAGCCTGTGGCACTTCTGTATCTGTAGGGTATCCCAAACGCCATTTTCCAGCAGGATAATCATGGTCACATACATCACTCACCAGCCAACATACTGTGTAAGGTGTGCAGATGCTTCCCTGGCCAGCATGATCCCCAGCTCTCTCACCAATCGAGAATCTGTGGGACATGATTGGACATCGGTTGCATGCCCTCCCAAAACCACACACAGATGATGAACTGTGGACTTGTACCAACACTACATGGTCAACAATACCCCAGGACACTACTCGGGCACTCTTTGCCTTCATGCCACGTTGGGTTCAACAATGCATTGCCCACCTTGGGGGCCGCACTACTTTAGCACCCTGTATATTTGGCCACTGGAGTCTTGTCTGTATGTGACATTAAAATCATTTGTTCAGCACTTACTTATCTATCTCTGTGTGCAGTTTGGTCTCTTTTCGAGCATTCCTTGATGGTGTGAGATTTTCTCTGTCAGGCAGTGTACTTCACAAAAGTGGATCCTTGGGTACTCATATCATTGTCACAGAGGTACTCACATTATTGTAATACTGGCAGTATTTGACCCCACTTACTGTCATACCTTAATGAACACTGGGGCCTCTGGTCATAACAGTGAAACTTCAATATTTACAAAGTCAGTACGAGGGGTGTTCAAAAAGTAACAAGATGGACGTCATAGCACCAAAACAAAACAACTTGGAAAATGCAGCTGCCTCTGTCAGAACACCTGCAGTTTCAGTCATGCCACACATCATTAAAATGCCCCACTAATTCATTGTACAAGTAGACAGTGTAGAGTTCAAACTTGTTTCTGTAACTCAGTATGGATTTAAAACTGGAGAAAAGAGCAGCTATCAGTTTTGTGTGTATTTGAATAAAACTGCCATAGAAATGCACAAAAACATTAAAACAGCCTATGAGGAAGATGCTTTGTCCTGTGCAAGAGTTTTGGAGTGAAACAAGAAATTTGTGAATGGTGAAGAGTCTCTGGAAGATGCACTATGTTCCAGTAGGCCTTCAACATCGACTATGGAGGTTAATGTCGATACCATCAAGGCAATCCTGTGCAAAGACAGACAATGACCATTGAGGAGGTTGCTAATGTGATGCAAAGGTTATAACATTATCAGAAACCAGTTAGGGTACAGAAAAGTCACTGCAAAGCAGATTCCCCACTTGCTCGTGGATGAACGCAAGGAAAATCATGTTATCACTTGTTGCCAGTGGAAGTGCCAGCTGCGACATGAGCCTGGATTTTTGGATCAAGTCATCATGCATGATGGAACAATTTCTTTTTTTTTTCATCATTTTGATCCACAAACAGAACACCCACAGAGTCCAGATCTAAGGTTTGCATTAAATAGTGATCTGAACAATGCTGTGATGGATATTCTGAACACCATGTCAATGAAGGGGTATAAAAGGTGGGACTGGTGCATTCAGGTTGAGGGAGAATACTTTGCAAGTATGTAAATGTTGTATACAGTATGTATCTATGTTGACAGTCATACAGTTAAGGGTTATACATTTAGTACTACATAGACCGCTATTAAAGTTTTGAGATACACGAAAACTAAGCAAAGTAGAACAATTTTGATGACGTCACCGGAAAGTGCAACTCCTAATTTGTCAGAAGACAGTTGGCAACAAGATTTGCTAATCACACCATCGCTGTGTTTGGTACTTCTGATCTTACTACACAGTATTTGAAAGCTCATAGTGGAGTTGGCACGGGAGTATTTTCAGGCCACGATTCTGTGTGACTTTTTCAAAAGTGGACTAAAGCAAGAAGAATGCCTTGAAAGGTTGCAGAAAACTTTGTCATACTCTTGTCCTTCCTGAGCAACAGTTTTTCAGTGGTTAAGCAGGGCATATGTTCTCTGAAAGATGACGAGCATTTGGGCTGTCCAGCAACAGTCATCACCGTGGAACCTTTATGGCTGTGAAGACATACATAAAACAGGGCCCACTAATTACATACCAAGAGATAGAACAGACTCTGGGCATTCATTCACCACAAGTGTCAGAAATCCTGCACAAACATTTAAGCCTCAGGAAGGTTTCATACTGCTGGGTACCCCATCACCTCACAGATGCACAGAATGTCATCCGGGATGGTGCCATGAGATGAAGCGCCACTTTGACAATGGACATCCCAGATGTACTTTCGACATTGTCACAGGTGACTAGAGTTGGATATATCAGTGAGATCTAGAAACTAAATGTCAATTGGCTGTTTGGATCTTTCCAAGTGGTGATGCTCCTGTGAAGGTGAAATGCTCCAGGAGTATTAGTCGAAAAATGGTGGCCACTTTCTTCACTGCAAGCATCTAGCAAGAATTCCACTGGAAAAATCAATGTACAGTTACCACAGAATGGTATGCTACGGTATGTCTCCCAAAGTCTTTCAGGTGATCATGGAAGGTCATCCAAAAACAGGAGTCAAGGTAATGCTGCTTCATCACAACAATGCATCTTCGAACACTGCAGTGTGAACAATGGAATTCTTGCAGGAATGCAGAGTTACACTGTTCAGCCAACACCGTACAGCTCTGATCTTGCTCCATGTGACTGCTTCCTCTTTGCAAAAACTAAGGAAAAGCTCCAGGGATTCTGGTTTTCCAGTCCAGAAGAGACTATGGTTTCCTATGAGGAGCAGGTCAGTGCCATGCCACAAGAAACATGGTGCCAGTGTTTCCATGATTGATTTAGGTGGATAAATCTGTCCATTGAGAGTGATGGAGTGTATTTAAAAAAAGATAGTCCTCACTGGTAAGTTACCTTTACTAGTTTTCAAGTATCTCAAAACTTTAACAGCAACTCTCATATTTATTGATTGGTATGTTGCACTGTGTAATTAGGTAAGAAATTACATGACCAAGATAACAGGTGTATGACCAAGGATAGTCCACATTGCTTGTTCGTGTATCAGTATATGTATCCATTAGTACATAATGCACGTTAGCAAATGAAGTGAGAAATGGTACAGATGGTAGACAGAATACTGAAAACACCAAGAGAAGAAGAGGCAGGAGAGAGGTGTATGTAAACTGAAGTGCGACGTCATGATCATGCAAGCATATAAACTAGTGATAAGGTAGCACATAAGCTATCGGTTTTGTGTGATGGCAGTGAAAGTAAGGAACCTGTTGTTTTGTTGTTCATTAAAATGTCCAAGCTTACTGATTTACAGAAAGGCATGATTATTGGAGCATGTCTAGTAGGAACCTCAGTGAGTAAAACTGAAAAAATCACATGGGTATGGCAAGAGGAGCAAAATCTAAAATCATGGCCAAGCATGAAAAAGAACCTTGTGTTCCCTCAAAACAAAAGAACTGTGAATGAAAGAAGATGACCAATAGGGATTGGCAACCAATGGCTCACACTGTACACCAAAAATAGAAATCCTCCACAGCCACAGAAATAGCAGCACAAATAAATGCTGGTAGGGTAGATCCAATTTCATGCCAAAGAGTTCATCAGAAATTCCATGCAGTTGGTCTACATGGGTGTGTTGCAATACTTAGACCACTGGTTACAGTCACCAGTGTCACAAAGCACATTGAATAGTGCTGAGAGCATCAGATGTGGAGACTCAATCACCAGCAGTACATAATGTGGTCCATCGAATCATCTTTTACTCTTTTTCCTTCCATGGGAATAGTTTATGTGTAGATACATCCGATGGAAGTACACCATCCTGACTGCTTGGACACTGTGCAACATGTAGGTGGTTCTCTGATAGTTTGTACTGCTGTATCTTGGCATTCATTCAGCCCTTCAGTCATTCTGAAAGGTTATGTTACAACCAAGACATATTTGGACATTTTACAGGACCATATTCATCCCGTGGTACTGACAATATTTCGCAGTGCTTGTCTGTGGTTCCAGGCAGATAATGCTCCGATACATACTACCCACATCATCCAAACATGGTTTATGGAACATGATGATGAGTTGAACCAGCTACCCTGGTGTCCTTAGTCACTGGACTGTTAACATTACTGAGCTGCTATGAGAACTCTTGTAGCACGAGAGAGAGAGAGGTAAGAGCAAGATATCTGCCTCCTTCAATGCTCTTGTGATTAGAAGATATTTTGAAAGATGAATAGAACAAAATACCTTTATCTTATGTACACGATCTCTATCCATCTATTCCACAACACTGTTTCTGCTTTGAATGCTCATGGTGGCCGAACTCCTTATTGATTAATACAATCATTCACCCAACCACTGTTTCTATTATTTTGTCTACCATTTGAATAAGCTAAGTAAAGAATATAATGACAATAAAATGGAAGCTAGCTATAAACAAGAGTACAAAAAGTGGGGGAAAACTGATAAGATTGGAGTACATTGGTAAAGGGTAAGGTAAAATAAAAAAATATATGATGACAAAATAAAAGAAGTAGGAAATAAAAATAAATAAAAGTAAAAAGATCAATATGGGAAACCAGTAAAAATAAGAACAGTAAAAAGAAAAAAAATAATAAGCAAAAGAAAAAACAGTAAAAGTAAAAAATAATGATAAAAATTAATTACACAAAACAGCAAGTAAAGGTAAATAATGAAACAAAAAAAAAAAAAGCAGACAGGTTTGGTTATTAGGGCTTTATGGCGCAAGGGCCTGGATCGCCCAAAGAGTGACAAGAACACACAGACACCCAATGTAAAAAAAGACAGAGAAAGGACATGAGGCAGGAAAATACAGAATAGTCATTAACGTAAAATGTGAGTCAAAACAGACAAAACATTTGTGAAAAGCTAAAAGACCAAAAAGTAAAGAGGTACAATAAACAGCAAGCAGTCATACATAAAAGGTAAAAAGGGCAAGTCATGACTAAATCAGAAGCAACAAATGACTCTCAAGTAGAAAGCTAAAAAGGGATCGCAGACAAATATGATCACCCAACAAATGATATAAACTAATGGAGTCATCAGCTAAAATGGGACATTGGAAATGAAAGTGATGTAAATGAGAAAAATGGCAAGAGAAAAGTAGATGATGGATACTAAGTGTGACACCATATAATTAGCACACAGGGGCCTCCTCACCACACAAAAGATGACAGTGGGTCAAGTGACAATGTCCAATGCAAAGATGCACCAGCACAACCTCCTCACGATGGCTGAAGCACAGACTATATTGCCAACGATCAACATGTGGCTTCACACAATATTTTATTGCCAACCTGTTGGTCCCATAGAGACTGCCACAATTGTTGGACATAAGAATGTATGACAGGACGAAAGTCATGAAGTGTGGTCGAGAAGAGATACTAAGGGAGGAGACAGACTTTGTGGAGACATCAGCTAACTTGTTACCTTGTATGCTGACATGACCAGGAAGCCAACAAAAATGGACCACAAAACCATCAGAAGGCAACAAATGATGAATAGCATAGACTATTGGATGGTCCCACACACAATGGATGAAAGGGTTTCAATGACACTCCGAGAATCAACATAGACTACAGCACAATGATGAGGTTTCAAGTGAATGTGTGGAAGAGCTAAATGAATAGCATGTAATTCAGCAGTAAAAACAGTAGTCACAGAGGACAGACATTCAGCAAAGACAGCATCCGAGCAAATGAAGGCAGAACCAACCACTTCACCTGACTTAAGACCCATCAGAAAACAACAGGGTAAAAATGGGAATGATGCTCAGCAAAAAGTTGGTGGTATACAGAATCTGGAGTAGAAATCTTGGGGAATCTACAGAAAGAAAGATCAGCAGTGACAACAGAAGGAAGCCAAGGTGGCTCACCAAGAATCTGAGAAGAACCAATAGCAGATAGGTCAATCGCTGCATCTTGTGCTACAGTGGACATCAAAGGCCCATACGCTGGAATACAAGAAGGATGATGTAGAAAATGGCGGACATACTGTGGATGAAAATAAAGGATGCTCAGGAAGGCAATGAAGCTTCACAAGACACTGAAGAAGCAATTGCTGATTGTGAATACACAGTGGTAGTTCATGCGACTCAACATAGAGACTGTGAATGGGAGAAGTGCAAAAAGCACCAGTACAAAGACCATCACCAGTGCCTGACGACGAATGATATCCAAAGGATGAAAAACAGAACTCCTGACAGCCATAAACAACACACCCATAATCTAGTTTGGAATGAATAAAAGAGTGATAAATGTGAAGAAAAGAACACCTGTCTGCACCCCAGGAAGTATGAGAGAGAATCTTCAGAATACTTAAAGCACGAGTGCACTGCACCTTGAGATGCTGGATATGAGAATGAAAAGTGAATGATCAAAATGCAGTCCTAGGAATTTTGTCTCAGCCACAATACAAATAGTAGAGGCACCAAGGTACAGAGAAGGATCTGGATGGAGACCTCGTCTTCGGGAAAAATGCTCACGGACAGTTTTCTGAGAGAAGACAAAGCCATTTTGCAAGGCCCATGAATAAAGCTAGGAGATCGCTGACTGAAGTTGCAGCTCAGCACTACACATTTATAGAGGAGATGAAAATCTGAAGAATGTCAACAAAGCTGGTGGCACAAACAGGAGGATGAAGCTGGTAAAAAATAGTTGATATGAAAGAGAAATAGAGTAACAGACAAAATGGATCCTTGAGGCACACCTTCCTCTTGCAAAAAGGAAGTAGATAGAGTGGAACCAACATGCACATGAAACCTGAAATTCTGTAGGAAGCCAGCAATTAAAAGAGGAAGGTTTTCCCTCAACCCACAATTATGGAGGTCACAGAGCATGCCTTACCTCCAGGCATGGTCATAAGCCTTCCCTAAGTTGAAGAAAACAGATATCAAATGCTGGTGATGGGCAAAGGCCACATGAATGGAAGTCTCAAGGTGAAGGAGATGATCAACAGAAGAACAGTGATGATGGAAGCCACACTGATGATGAGATAAAATCTTATGGAATTCTAAAAAGTACATAAAACGAGCATTGACCATACGCTCCATGACTTTGCATAAACAGCTAGTTAAGGCAATGGGCTGGTAATTCAATGGAACTCAAAGATCCTTACCAGGTTTAGGAAAAGGAAGAACAATAGTTTCATGCCAGGAATCAGGGAAAACATGTTCAGAGCAGATGCAATTGAAAAGAAACAATAAACTACTCAAAGACTAGGGAGAGAGGTGTCAAAGCAAAGAATAGTGGATATCATCAGGACCAAGATCAGTGTCACCTGACCGACACGTGACCCCCTACAGTTCTACCAATGTAAAAGGACTGTTGTAGCTGCCTGAGGAATATGGCCAGAAGGACACAGCAGAATGTTTGAGTCAAGACTTCAGTGACTGAAAAGGGAGAGGATATAGCTGTGATTGCTGGAGACAGCTGCAAATGATGCTCCTAGACAATTAGCAATGCCAGGGAGGTCACTAATGATGCCATCAGCAGTCTCAAGGATAGACACTTGATAAGAAGAATAAGAGCCTCTGATCTCTTGCAGGTGATCCCAAATAACCTTGGAACTGGTACTGGAATTGATGGTAGATACATAGTGGATCCAAGATTCCTTCTGGTTCATCTAGACGAACTGTCAGCCGAAACATTTGTATATGTAAGGTGAAGCAACCTCAGAAAATTATAAAGCCTATTAAAAAAGACTTGTGAACCGTGTCTTTTGTATTAATTAAAGAAGTGCAACTGAGCATATCTTGGCATGATGGAAAGCAACTAAATTTACTTCAGTTGGGTAACAGCAAAAGTGATTCCAAGCCTTGTGTTGTGCCTTGCATGTTACACTACAAGCAAAGTTCCACCAAGGTTTCGGAGAATAAGGAAGTCTTGTTGAAGTCTTTGGAATAGAACAACAGGCTGCTTGGATCAAACAATCTGTAATAGCAGTGACTGCAGCACTGACATCAATCTGAGAAACCGTGTCTTGAGAAATTGCAGCAGAAGCACATTAGACATCCCACTGAGCCTTATCCAAGTTCCATAGTGGTGGGCATGAAGAAGAGGAGAGTCCAGTCCCAGTGTAGGAAAGTACAACAGGAAAATGATCACTCCCATTCAGGTCATCAAGAACCCTCCATGACCAATCAACAGGTGAAGAAGAATGCAATGACAAGTCGATGGCAGAGAAAGTACGAGTGTGTTGATGAAAGCAAGTGTCAGTTCTAGTGTTCAAGAGAGAGAGGTCAGAGGACAAAAGCAGGGCTTCCACCAAATGTCCCCTGGAATCATATCTGATGCTATCCAACATAAGGTTATGGGCATTAAAATCCCCCAAAAGAAGTGGTTGAAGTAACTGATCAGCAAGACTTTCCAAAGCAGTCTGGGTGATAAAGGCATCTGGAGGCAAGCAGACACAGCTGACAGTGAGTAGAACATTCAAGGAAAGGTGCACAGCAACAGCCTGTAAAGATGTGGAGAGTGACAGCTGCACAACTGGAATGTGATGAGGTACAGGAATGGCAACACTCACACATGCAGTGTCTGTCCTGGTGTGATTCTTCCAAAAGATACTGTAACGTCACACAGTAATATCAACTGGATGAAGCTTTGTTTCTTGGAGGCACATACACACAGGAGAAATGGAGTAGTTCCTTTATATCTTTAAACCTGGAATAGAGTCCATGACAGTTCCACTGGATAATGGATGCAGTCATGAAGGTGACAGCAGCATATCATCTGCAGATGCTGTTGAGGCTTTAAAGCTGAAGAACTCTGGTTACCATGGCGACTGGGAATAGAAGTTAGTTTCTGACTGGCAGTAGAAGTTGGTTTCTGATTGGGGGTGGGATCTGGTTTCTGACTGGGAGTGGAAGCAGGTTGCACAGGAGGAGCTGAAGGATGGTCCACTGATGCTGTGCCTCACTGTCAAACAGGAACGGCGAAAGAAGACTGTTTGCAGTGTTCTGTGGTTGAGTTGAAAAAAAGCAGAAGACAACATGAAGTGAGAGGCAACAGAAAAGGGAGCAGCTGGTGGCACAAAGATATCAGTTTGAGACCTTTGAGAGACTGTGGACTTCACCACCGCAGCAAAAGTATGCTTGCTAAGCACTAAAGGGACAACCTTCTGCCAGGCTTCATGATATGACAAACCTTCCCATCTTCACACGTTGAATCTCCTTCTCTTCAGCCCACCTAGGACATTCACTAGATGAAGCAGGATGATTCCTTTTACAGATAACACATATTGGTGAAGATGAACAACTGGAAGAATCGTTTCTGGGTTGTGGACAGTGACCAAAGATAGCTGCACTGCAACAGGACTGAACAGAATGACCATACACTTGACACTGGAAGCAGCAGAGAGGACTGGGAATATATGGTCACACTGAGCAACTGAGATAACCAGGATGGATTGGTGAACAGTGGCGTACGCAGGAGGGG
>AZMS01S00002033.1:68848-79564 GCA_000661875.1 Acanthoscurria geniculata | reverse complement strand
ATCCCACTCAGAAAAAAAAAAGCAAAACTATAATTTTTTTTTTTTTACATACACAGAACTCGGGGTAGGGCCAGTTTCATGGCTTCCGTGACTCAGTCTAGGGCCTTAGAAGGCAGTAACTTCACAAGACAATCTAAAACCACATGTAGTTCATTTCACGCCAAGCGATGATTTTTTGACGATTTTTACGGGAAACCATCGAGTAAGAGAGCAAGGCGTAGCTCTTGTATTAAGTAAGCATTACCAGCATTTTTTGGATACAATCCCTTTCTAACAGACTGACGGCTGTCAGAATGGCGGTCAGTAATCTAATTAATAGCAGATTGATCAGTTAACAACGTTGTATACCACCAACAGCGCTGTATATCTAATTAACAACGCTGTACACCACCCTTAATGAACGAATCTGGCGACCACAAAAGTACCAAATATTTCAAAGCTTATAATGGAAATTGTAAAGTAACAAGTGTGTCATTAAAACCTACTAATCAACAATGTTGTATACCACACGTAATGAACGAAATTAGTGTGGTATATAACGTTTTGCTAATTAGTAGGTTTTAATTACGCACGTGTTACTTCACAATTCTCACATTTTTGTTAACTTAGGCACAAACATCGACAGCTTCTGATGAAGGTACGGACGGATATTATGGAAATCTGTTAACAACATTTGTTACCGCCTCAGAAAAAGGATATTCTGATTCTTATGGGTGATTTTGATGCTAAAGTTGGCAAGACATATTCTCCCAGCCCAGAATATAGTAAGTTTGATCTTAGTACTAAAAATGAATTTAGACGAAAATTAATCTCGCGTTGTCAGGATAACAAATTAAGTCATTTGTTACACCTGTTTCGATCATCATCCAGCTATATGGATATACCCAGACAACACAAGAAACCACGCTGATTATATCCTTATTCAAAACAGATGGCGTTCAAGTGTTACAAGCGCAAAAATTCTACCAGGTGCAGATTCTGATAGTGATCCCCAGCGACTTCCTATTAATGAAGATAAAGTTAAGGAAAAATTCAAACAAGGTAAGTCCAAAGAGAATGAATATGGAAAATATGCCGAATGTTTCTTTCATTGAAACTAACAACCGTTTTCACGCACTTTACGAAACTGAAGATGAAATAACACCCGAAGAACTGTGGACAAATACCAAGACTACAGTACTGTTTACAAAAATTGCAACACCAAGAAAGACAGGGGATAACGAAGTGAAATTTAAATGATAGAGTACTTACGGTACACGACGTGCACGATAACAAATGCCTAGTTATTGGTGAAGAGGGAGACATAGTACCCAATACCGATCGTTACCCGCCACGACGACGTGTACAGAGGGTGTCATCGATCGGAAGACATCTTGGAAGGCTGTTTCCGAAATGTTATGCCATAATGTCTTTATTCGGACCTAGAGGTCATGCTCGGTAAATGCCAGCGTGGCATGACGGACTAGTCGTGAAGTGACCATTTCCGAGACATAAATAGCAAAAGATGTCATCCCAAGAATATGGTTTAAACTGTGTGGGAAGATTTTTTAAGTTCTGAACATTCGTCATTTGTACCTGCAAAAAAAAAGCAATAATGTGTCTTCAAAACTCGTTATGATTTGCAATGATGAAATTTTGCGTATGTATTTTGGTGAAACATTGATTTCTTAGTATAAGCAAGAAAAGGCGATTTCAAAATTTGTATTTTTTCTTCTCAATAAATACAGAAGTGCGTTGAAAACAACAGGCTTTCAAAGTCTAGAACTTCTAACTTAAGGAATTATACACTTTTTTTTTTCTAAGGTATTGGAAAAATCGTCTTCAGAAGCGCTTACGATGTTGCGCTTTGCACTTTTGTCAACTGACACGATAATTAATAAAGTGGTTTATCTTTATAGGATGTTGTTGCAGGTTTAAAGAAAGCAAGTTTGGCAGAATGATTGAAATCATTTAAAAATTCAGAGGAAAACTACGGTTTCAGTTTTTTGCACGACAGCACATGGAAGAAACAAATTTTGTAAGTGTTTAACTGAACATCTACAAATGTAGTAAATTTCGATTGAATTTGTAGTATATTGCTGAAGACCGATCATTTGCTTTCATTACATAAACTTCAAATGTGGGAGAATAATCTCACACAGGTAGTAAGGTTATCGTAAAGATCCATAAGCGTACAGTGGGTTCACGAGGAATCCAGAGATTTTCAAGTATGGGTCACGCCAAATGTGAGACGACGGACCGCGAGGAGGGGGTACCTAAGGGAATTGGCTACACGTGACAATTTCAAAAGTAACGCAACTGGCTCAGGACTACCAGTGTGTTACTGCAAGCACTTTGGCTAGCCGGACGGGCAAAAACAGGATCATGCAACAGAAGCAGAACTCAGTTTAGTAATTTCTTCGAACTTTAATCAGTCTTCGCCTTCGGTTGTGTCGTGACACTGAGCAGTGGGGAGTGGAGCAAGTTTGAGTTTGTTGATTCATAAAAGTTTCTGAGTAAACACAAGTACTAGAAGTTCTCATACGTATTTCCAGTTATTTCCTAAAATTTATTCTCGTAAATTATTTTATGCATGCTTGAAAATGGTTTTTCCCATTGTTGTGTGAATGGCTTTCATATATAATATGAAACTGGATAACACTCTCATAACCTAATACAATAAGAACGACCATTTTTATTGCTTGCAAATTATAAAATAGTTACACGTTTACATCGTGTTTGATGATGAGAATTGGAGCTCTAAGCAGGTTTTGTAAGTTTTTATTTTAAATATTGTATGTAAATACGAGGGTCGTCCAGGAAGTAAAGTCAAACATTTTACTTTCCTAAGAAAAGTCAAAAACTCTTTTTATTGCGACAATACATAATAACTTACATTATTTTTCGACATAGTCTCCATGGAGATTTAGACATTTATCATAGCTGTACACACGCTTTTGAATGCTCTCGTCATAGAAATCCGCGGCCTGTGCATTGAGCCATTCTTGATAGCCAGCCACCTTGCACACACTTTATTGTACCTGAGGTGTTCCATGCAGATTTGGTGGATGAGGGAACGGGAAATCTATGGAAATTTCACTTTCAATTCACCAAGAGTAAAGCGTCTATTTCTTCTAACGGCAGTGTCAATTTTGCTGTTCAAATCTTGAGTGAAGAGGGAGGGACGACCAACAGGTTCCTCACCGTGAGCGTTTGTTCTGCAGCCATTAAACAAGAGCCACCCTCATTCGTTGCACCTTACCCAAATTCCTGGGGTGAATTTCAAAAGGTCGGAACAGTTTTTTCATTCAAGAAACGGATGACTGACCACACCTACAGTAGGTGGGATTTCCAGTTTTGTTGTTCATTTCAAAAGTGTGGTGAATAGTCAAAACAGAAGTTAGGCTGTTGAAACTACTCACAGCGGCAGCTGGGAGTCCACTGACATGGCTGAACGTGGCCCAAAGCCACTTGATCACATGCATGACCGCTATGCGCAAACGGTTCTTACTTCCTTGATGATCCTTTTTTTCATAACTTACCAGCAATAAAAGTACTTTTTTTATTCTATTGGCTTTCATACAATCGTAGTTTTACTGTGACTGTTCGAAAAGAGTTGGTTAACATCTTTATTTTATTTTTTCAGAGCTCTACTTGTCAGTGGTGCTAGCAGAATTTCTGTTGGTTTCTTATTTGACAGTATATCCAGCTGAAGTTTTTTCCAAGTTTATAAACGTGAGTAATATCTCTATATCTGCACAAAGTGAAATCTCTATAAATAGATTTTATTTTCTGTACTAATGCACTTAAGGAGATCTAGTAGCAGATGTCGAAGTAGTATATCAGGTATGGAGTGCAGATGTCGAAATAATACACGATGTTTACCTTAGAAGAAGTGTTGTGAAAACAGTGGATTCAATTAACACTATTGTTTCCCTGATATTAGCAACTGGCTGAAAAACATCAAAGAAATCCTTAAAACATATTCTTTTTTATTAGTGAGATTTGTGTCATTCTTAAGAACAACACATAATCCTTTGTAGTAGACAAACTCTTAATTTACAATATATCAGGACTTTATTTATAATGCATCAGCAACATATTCTAGTCGTACAATTTCAGCAACACATTATAGAAGTACAATATCAAGTAACTCATCAGTCTGTTCAGAGGAGCCTTTTCGGTATGTTCCCACATTAACTTCTTTCTGAATCTAGCGATAAACTGAAATACAAGTGGGATCCTTTCCCTAACTCTTACCTAGGGCGAAAAGAGTACGCATTCCCCCTCAGTGTCTCATGTCACCTATCTGTTAACCGTCGGCTTTGCATTTTTTGGATCAAAAATAACTGACATACAGAACATCCTTGTCTCTGTGATGGTTTTCCTCAATAATGGAATTCGCCCTAAAAGTTGCTGATCGACAATGGTAACAACACATCGTTGTAAAAGCATTAGGTTTTTAAGTTTAATCTATAAAACACACACACAGAACGAATTTCTCTGTCATTTTTAAAATTGAGATATTTACCTGGTATTTATGAATTAAAAAACAGACCTTGTAACGACCCTGGCCGTACAAAGCCACAAATGTGTGATTGCTATATGAACGTGGCAATAGCTCAGTGGTCAGAGTATTCGGGTCCAGAGCGGAAGGACCCGGCTTCAGTTGCCGGTTGCCATATACAATGGCCGCCCGAACAGGGACCGGAAGACGAAGGCATGGCGATCTCGGTAAAACGACGTCTAGAAGCAGATCTAAACAATAGGCTGGTACACTCCTTCCAACGACGACGAAAAAAAGACCTAAAATGAGAAGGGGGCCAAAATGTAAGGTTGTCCTTACCGATGGTTCCTAAAAACACC
Organism: Acanthoscurria geniculata; assembly: GCA_000661875.1. NCBI lineage: Eukaryota > Metazoa > Arthropoda > Arachnida > Araneae > Theraphosidae > Acanthoscurria > Acanthoscurria geniculata. The sequence goes on along the minus strand of AZMS01S00002033.1, from coordinate 74,719 downwards.
AACTAGCTCAGTAGAGCATGAGTATAAACTGCAACTAAGAATTCTAATATTTACCTTGAGTCAGGAATGATCGCTATATGGAGACAAACACCAACGTAGAAACTAAAAGCTTTTATTGACAGCAGAAACTTAAGAGCTCGCTTGTACAACACAACGTTACGTTAAGGCTAGGTTAAGATAACTATGTAGATACGCAGCACATTTATATACAAGAATTTAATACTGTTAGGGTTAACAATCTGCAGCATTCAGCTAAATTTCATTATGATGACGTAGACAATAATGAGCAACCAATCACAATATTACGCTGAGAACGGGATGCACGTTACAACCTTTCATTCTCTTATTTAAAATTTTTACACTTCCCTCTCCCGCAATCACCTATTCCCCATTATTTCCGGAATAATGAAAAATTTTGAATTTGTTGCAATTCATAGAAACCACCAAAGTATCTGATATGTGTTCCATTAGTTTTATTATTAATGTTGGTAACTCTATGTTATGATATAAGTTTAAGAGAACTGTAAGAAATGTCAGGACTCAAATGAACGAAGACATTCCACTTCAGTCAATATGCCATTTTTCACGACAGTAGTCATAAATCATACATTCCAATGATTTTTTCGAACAGTAGCAAAAGATTTTAATAAACAAGTTACCAGAAAATGATCTTAAGTCGTTGTTTAAGATTTTTATTAAACTGCAAAACATCACAGAGCATTACAAAAAAGCAAGGTTTCAGAAAAAACTTCCGAAGTAATAAAAAAAATCAACAGTTTCTGAAAAAAGTTTCTTTTTCCATAACGAAGTTGGACAACACGTAAATCAGTAAGTATGTAATGGCGGAGTTATGAAAAATAATGTGGAAGAATATTTTTTTATTAAGAAAAATTTTCTTTTATCTTGCAGCTAATCACGTCCGAGATTTATGAAGGGTTACACGCTGTGTAGTTCAGAAAACATGAATAATTGTAACCATCTATCCTTGAAAAGAAAAGGGTTCACGGTCCACGTCACTCAGAAGTTGATGAAAAATTGATGAAACAAAATTTTACGATGGTGAAACAAAGTTACCAAACTTTGCACTACAGTATTGTCAAATCGATAACACATCTGCGCTACAAATACGTAGGGAGTTCAATAAGTAATGCCTCCAAATTTATTTACAAACCTAAGGGCATAAAAATTAACAAGAATAAAGCCTAGGAGGTTGGCTTGAAGTAACAAATATTGCTTTTCTACATACTCACCCTGACCTTAGATACAGAGGCACTAACGATAAACAAGTTTTTCAAACCCGTTTTGGTAAAATTCTTCCGGTTGTTCGTTGAACCATTTCCTCGTAAAAGCTGCAAAATCATCATCACAGGCGAAATGAGCTCCCATGAGATGTCTCTTGAGAGCAGAAAATAACGAGAAGTCTGATGGTGCCAAATCTTGACTGTAGGAAGGGTGTTCAAGAACTATAACGTTCTCCCTCTGTGAGTCCGAAGTTTCTATTACATGCCGATCACTCCTCGGTTGATCATTTGTGGCCAACATTTCTTTGCTTTTCTTACTCAACATTATCGAACACTGCTTATGTCCAAAGTTTCAACACCACAAATTGACAATAATAATCTTTCATCAATTTCTTTGGAAGACACGTTGTCACAGAGGCACCGTTGTTCTCTGAATCATTTCCTCGTAGCAGCTGCTGCAACATCATCATCACATGAGGTCCTTTGAGATGTCTCTTGACAGCATAAAATAACCACAAGTCTCATGGTTATAAATCACTAGACTGTAGGAAGGGTGTTCACCTTTCTCCTTGTACTAATCGGAAGTTGCGATTACAGGCCTCCCACTCCGGAGCTGATAATTTATGTCCAACATTCCGCTGCTTTCCTTTGGTTTTCTTACCCAACATTGTCGAACATTGCTTATGTCCAAAGCTGCAACACAACAAATTGACAGTAATAACCTTTCATCAATTTCTTTGGGAGGCACGTTTCCATGTGTTAAAAACTCTATTGCTTAATACGTGTCGACACGTCTGCAAAAGTATCATCCGTTGTAATCACGTCTATATGGAACAAGAAAAGAAAAGCCAGCAATTCCGAAATCAACTGCACGGCTAAAGTAAAGGCCGCTGTCATGGGAAAAGCACGCGACCTATCTGACCTGGAAAAAGTCTTGATCATTGGTTATCAGGAGAGTGGTGCCAGCATTTCTGAAACGGCGGAATTTGTGAAATGTTCTCGTGCTGCAGTGGTGAAGGTTGAATGGGACCGCTGTGACCTCCAGACGTGCCAATTGAGGAACCCCACCCGCCATTAATCCCCGAGGTGAATGTCGGATGCGAAGGTCAGTTCGGACCAAACGGCGTGCTACTGTTGACCAACTGGCTGTCGAATTGAATCTTGGGGCCACCAAAAAGGTCTCCAAGATAACTGTGCAGCTAACCCTCTTGTGCACTGGGCTCCGAAGCAGACTCTTGGTTACAGCACCCATGCTGACAGCTCGTCATCGCAAATAACGTCTTCAGTTTGCACAGTAGTACCGACATTGGAACACCGCAGAGTGGTAACGGGCAGCCTTTTCAGATGAACCAGGGTTTCAGCTCCAGAGAGTGGATGGACGGTGGTGTATCCGGCGTGAAATCTCGGAGAACAGACACCCAGACACGATTGTTGGCAAAAGACAGACTGGTGGTTGAAGTGTAATGGTTCGGGGAATGTTTTTGTGGCATGGATTAGGTCCGCTGATACATTTGGAAGGCACTCTGAACGCAAATGGTTATCTCCCGATCGTTTGTCGATCAGGTTCACTACTATGTGTTGACGGTGTTCCCTTGTGGCAATGGGTTCTTTCAGCAGCACAACGCGCCAGAATCGCCAGAAATGTCCGTGCATGGTTCGAGAAAGACGACGAAGACTTCCAGCTACTCCCTTGGCTCACGTCGATCGGCACATCAGACGGATCGACCCCCCCCCCTCCAGCAACCCACAGGAAATACGGGATGCACTAGAGTTCGCATGGCCACAGATACTCGTAGCAACCTTCCGCGGACTTACTGAGGATCTCCCAGGACGGCTGGCAGCGGTTGTTGCTGCGAGAGGCGGCTATTCTGGATACTAGGTAGGTGGTCATAATAATAATGTACGTATATCCTTAATGCCTCATCAGATCTAATGTCTGTCATTTTATTGTGCGTGTAGAACATTTTGATGTTGCCCCACATCGGAGTCATTTTTGGGGTTTTCAGAACTTGGCTAAGGCTGTGTTTGTACACCCTCCGCCACTGAAATTGCAACATCAAGACTCAATGGTGGCATGTGAAGCAAAGTGAATATGGTGGTTATTGGAGATATAAAAAAGAAATTATTACCTTGCCAGACACAGAAAACGATGTTTATTCGTAAAAAAGCAAGTACATAAGTAGCCTGTATGGCCCATCATGAACCGCAATACAGGCGGATAGACTTCACAGCAAGGAGTCAAAAAGATGGAAAATGATGTCCTGGGGGACCCGTTGCCACTCCTTGTGCAGTCTGGTTTTCAAGTCATCGAGAGAATATGGTGCATCCGATGAGTCGTGATGTAGCGTCCCATGTTGTCCCACACATAATCGATAATGGAAGGATTAGGTGATCGTGCAGGCCTGGGAAGGAGGAGGACATCACGCAGCCATTGTAAAGCCACCCATGCGGTATGTTGTCTGATAGTGTCCTGTTGAAAGATGGCTCCGCGGACATTCGGTAAGCATGATAGCAACACAGGACGTAGCACTTCATCGACAAAACGATGTCGAAACAGAAGACTTCCTGCTCGATGAGGAACAAACTAACTGAAGGATCGCGTTTGGTCCCGATTGGCTTGCCTGTATATAACAGAGCTACGGTTTATTGTCTGTCCGTTGCCATAGCCCAAAAACAAGTGGCTAAATAAATAGAGGAAATGGGACATAACGGGTCAGAGCAAATACTAAAAGCATCGTTTTGAGAGAGAAAGAGTCAAATGAGTTACAGGAATGTCAGTATAATTAGGTGACCTCTTAGTCCCATCAGTAGAGCCCCTGGCAAAACTAAACGTTGCTGTAATGCTTGTTTTCCTAGGACAGTACGCATTTCATCGTGCTTCTCGTTTTCAGAGGAATACAGTTCCTCATGGTCTTTACACCAGGGAATTCGTGAGATAATAGTTCGCTTTTCTTGCTTTGTAAAGAAGGCATTCTGTATGACGTTGCCCATTACGTTTTACTGTTCCAAAACTCTGTTTCTTCCCAGTACTCTTTTAGCTAAATCAGAAGCCACCCTGGTCTTCTTCATATCCGCCACTCTTGGCGACAACGGAGCCATTAATATCTGCAGCCAGCATAAAAATCTCTGTCTGAGGAATGTCAGAAACAACGGCCAAAAATTTATCCCAGATCTCACCTTTCACATTATCATTTCTACCACATCAGAGAGCATATTTTGATACTGCATTTCCTATCTTCGACCCAGAGATTTAACATACCCTGTTTGCGTCTGTCTTCCATTCGCGGCATGAAAGGCTTGTTTCGTATCATCATTCATGTACTCTTATCTTCGGCATCCAGATGTCCCTTGCATACGGGGATAATCTCCTTGCTATGGGTCCTTCTCGATGAGCTGCCTTGGGCTCCTTCAGTTGATGTTGGGGTCTTCCCGCTTTGTAGACTTCCCTTGCACGGCTTTATTCCGTTGATTACTGATGGGTCCAAAACCTGGTTATATGGTGGGATCTCCCTTTGTTTCTTTAACGACACCTTCATCGAAAAAATTCCCTCACAAGTTACGGTGGTTACAGCGTAGTTGCATGCAGTGAACTCCACTGTTTGTGTTTGTGGTATTGCGTGTTCGTTTCTGGTTGCTGTTTTTGTTATTTATTTTGTTCAGTAGAGGTGACGTTTTATTCAGTGTTTTCTTTGTTTCTCCTTTGTACCCTAGCATCCTCTTCCATGAACGTCCAAGTACATGTTTGGCATTGTGCCCATTTCCTGTGTTGTACTCATCAGTTTCTGATATCTTCCATTGCTTATGTCACCATTATCTTCCATTCCATCAGTTTCTGATATTACTCCATTAATTTGTACATTCTTTTCCAGCCTTTGTTCACTGAATCTCATTATTGGTTAGGACCCTGTGCTTGGAACTTTTTAGCCGGTCTTGGCCCGTGAATAGTAAAAGCCCAATAACCAACTAACCAATTGCACGAAAGATCATTTTTAGGTTAAGTAATACAATTCCCATTTTCTTCACGTCTGCTGTTTTTATATCCATGTTTTTTTCACAAGTACGCAGTGTCAGCGTTGTTCTCGTACTACGGAAAACATGTGCAAGACCTTCGTTTGAAGATCTGGTATGTTATTCGGCTTAAAGGGAATGAAGCTGAAACAACGAGGTACTCAAATCCATGTCACTTAACATCGAGAAATGTCACTAAGATAGTAAAGACGTAGATTAATCAACTTCACCTAACTCTTGGTAAATTTTGTAAGAGCATATATGCTTGCTGACATTTACTTATTATACGCCTTTTACTGCTGCTTTCAGAGAGGGTGTAACCCCTGGTTTGTCAAACAGCGGGCCTCTCACTCTATGAAACTTCCGCGCTGCTTAGCCATTCGAAGTCAACCGTTGTTGCTGAGGTCAAGAAGAGAAAACGAGCCTGTATTACTTCCAGCAGAAAGTACACAATAAGCTCAAGGAAACTCAAAGCACGAAATCAGAGAGTGCTACAAAAGGTGATACGAAAAATAAAGCAGACATTTTTTCCGAAAATCAGTCGTGAGTTGAGAGAAATCGCGAATCTTACTTTCTGAAACAACATTCTACAGGGTGATTCAAAAGTCAAGGCCACCCTAAA
>AZMS01S00001710.1:89331-102353 GCA_000661875.1 Acanthoscurria geniculata | reverse complement strand
TAAATTAATCTGAGAAATCAGAATTGGATAGTATCAACCATCTTACCCCCTTTGGATGCTTTGCTACTACATGAAGGCTGAGCAGGATCTGATAATGCATTTCTAAAAAAAAAGCATGAAGTGTTGAATGTGTATCATTCTGCTTTAGTTGCTTGTGTAGTTCTTTGTAAGGCCATAGTAAGTTCTCTAGACCTCTTCAAAAAGTTAAACTGCACTCCATATCCAAGTCCATTTCCATAAGTTCATCATTAAGTGCTGAGGCATGGTTAAAAAATGTGTTTAATTCTTTTAGCAAGGGATTTCTTTTTCCTGTTTCTTCTTCCAACCTTTTCTGCTCTTTCATCTTCACTACTTATTGATCCAATGATTAGTTCTAAATCTTCCTCAGATAACTCCTCTGAATGAGATTTTAGTAAGTCCATGACATTGCTTGGTTCAATATTGTCAAAACCCTCACCATGTAGCTGTTTAGCTGAAGATGTGATTTTTTTCAACTTCCTCTTGTGTCATAGGTAGATCAGTCATTTCTTCCTCATCCATACTTATCCAAAGTTTTTTTCAAGCAGCATGAAGAATAGCCTGCTTTATTCATCCATGGATTCTTATAATATTTAATGGATTCTTATCCATGGAATATTAAAGGAAAAACATCTTTACGGAAATTTTAACTCATGTATACCCAAAGCAGCACCTCGTGGTTGAGAAATGTGGTATGCAAAAAATAATTCGCATATACTTAAATTCGCGTTAGGTAAAGTTGCAGTTGGCAAGGACTTATTGTATTAAACCACTTTGTTACCATGATGTGTAGGGCCACCCTGTGGCTGAACAGTACAGTGCATGTACACCTGAGAGTGGAAATTGTCTGCTGCTGTGGGGCCTGGGTTCAAATCCCAGACAAGGAATGGATGTACATGTATGGTGCTTTGGAGGGCACCTTAAGCCATCAGTCCTGTCTCCTAATAGCCCAATGTGTAGCTCATGAGGCTTCTAAAACTACTCATCAAACCAAACCATGATGTACAGAAATATAATACAAAGTGGTCTGTGCATCAAATATGCCAAATTCGTGTGCAGTTACTGTACATAGTACATGTTTAAAACCTATAAATGATTATTTTTTCGTATTGTCACACATAACTAATTCAAAGTACATAGCTAAATATCATATTACTATCATTCTTTCATTTCATTTTTTCTTTCAGAAAAAAATCAGTTATGTTTCACATAACTAATTCAAAGTACATAGCTAAATATCATATTACTATCATTCTTTCATTTCATTTTTTCTTTCAGAAAAAAATCGGTTATGTTGTGATGCATTTTGATTTATTTCTACATCTCCCTTTCTTATAATGGCGAACGTTTGATGCAGAGCAGCAATATCAGAATATTCAAATTCTTCAGATACATAAGTTTGAAAGAGTATCTCAGAAATGAAGTTCAGAAGCATCTGTGACCAACAGATGCCCAATCAAATACATATGCCTATAATCCTGTGTGCACAGTATGCAAAAGCTGTCCAAAGTTAGTCTTTGTTGGTGCTACTACCAGTGGCATTTTTATGTGGATAAAAGGTTTGTTTACAGGAATTTAGTTCCAAATGTGGTATAGGGAAAATGCTTTAAAAACCTTCCCAGTAGTCAAAGTGAGATGCAAAGCGAATTATTCTCCCATTTGCTGCCATGTATTATAAGTATAGGAACAGTCAACCACACTGTTATATGCTAAATATAGTAATAATAAAAAGTGGCTTTAAAGCAGTTAAATCTGATTGTTAAAGTGCATGTGAAATCTGTAACTGATCTGTTGCCTGGCACAAGTGAGCAAAGCAAATGTGAAGACCATGTTTGTACTAAAACAGAGTATGGTATATATGCTTTTATTAATTGTGATCTAATTGATTGAAATGTGTGTCCATCATATTAATTTCATAGTTATAGTTTTCATGCTTTCTTGTACCTACTGATGCCATCTGATGGAACTAATGGCTTAAGTTATTCTTTTAATTTAGTTAGCTATTTTTTTAGCTGGATCTGCTGTTGTAAATTTTTTTAAACAAATTTACGTGAAATAATGATTAAAAACTATGAAAAATAAACCAATAAAAATAAGCATAAACCTATGAAATAATTATGTTAAACTGTGGTATAAGACCAAGTCTGATGTGTCATTTATCAAGGTGTTCTGTGAATGTGTAAAGGTCCCACTACCCCATCCACTCTCCATGTCATCCTACATAGCATCTTTTATGACACTTAGATGCCAGATGATAGCAACAATGATTTGATGTGAAAGATATGGATGTTGTATCAAAATGAATTGATGATGAAATAAAGATTGTCAACCACACTTTTGATGCCATGTATTATAAGTATAGGAACAATCAACCACACTGTCATATGCTAACTATAATAATAAAAAGTGGCTTTAAAGCAGTTAAATCTGATTGTTAAAGTGTGTGTGAATTCTTTATGCATAAATGGTTATTATATTCCATGCTGTTTTCAGTTCTCTTCTTTCCTTTGTACGGACCAAGTACGTAGGATGATCGGAAAGTAAGAATATGAAGCCTGTAAATTCCATGCGATAAGTAGTGGATAGATGTAAGGAGAAACATACGAAAGGATGTTACTTACATCACTTCTCAACATAGTTGCCGTATCAGTTGGGGCATTTATCCTAGCACCTGACTAGGTTCATGATGCCTATCTCATAGAAAGTGGGGTCCTGTTGTTGAAGCCATGACCTTGATTCGCGTAATGCTGCTGTCTGTGTTGGATGTTCGGGGGCGGCCGCTGTGAGCTGCATCACCAATGTCTTCTCTTCCCTCCACAAATAGTCAACATCATTTTGCCACATTGTGATCTTTCATTGCCGTTTCATCGTACACAGCAACCACTTCGTGATGGATTTCCACTGGTGACAAATGCTTTGCCGACAGGAAACGGATCACTGATCGTACCTTGTCACATGTCCAGTTCTCCAAACGGGTTGCCTTCTTCATCTGTTCCCTTCGCTACGATGACTGTGCACTGGTTTCACAACTGCTGCCTGGCTGCCACCAACAAACTGCTTGACACATTGCGCTGGAGAATCTGAGAAAGAAAGTGAGAACATATGAGTTCGCAGCCATGTATTCTTACTTTCTGATCATCCCTCATATTAACTCAGGCTAACCAGTTTTATCATTAGGGCAATCTACCAGGAACTCTATTACTGTCACTGTAATTCTTATTTTCATTTAAATCCCTATGAACACTTCCTTCCAGTGGCTTTTTTGTTTTTACCTTTTACAATTGAAAGGTTTGTGTTCAGGTCATTGTGTTTTTCTTTCTGCTACCACTCTCCTATAAAATTATTTATTCTGATAGTGAAGGCAATGTTGGGAAGTCTGTAAGTAGGTTATGAACAATTGTAGCTGTATCTGTGATAAGTTTTATGTCAGTTTCCTTATTCATCCTTTGTGTCAACCAGATTTTGTGCCAGCTCACTCCAGCTGTTCATCCCACTGGCTGTGCTGATGATCTTCAGATGTTGTGCTGCTTTCTATATACAGGGTGTCCATGAAATACGCTGACAAACTTCAGGAGGCAATTCCTCTCATGGAAATGAACAAAAAAGTCCGATAAACATATATCGAGAAATGTATAGTTTTCGAGATACAATGTAAAATAAGAAATAACAGGACCATTACGAAACACACATGTAACGCAAGTGAGGCATAACTACATCATACTCACCATGATCAAATCACAGGAGATGTTCAAAATGTCCCCTATGTGATGTAAGTAACAGGTGGTGTGACAGGATTGTGGTTGTTATTTGTAACAGTCATAATGGTGACTAGGTCAGTTCACATGCTGTGTGAGAGACGAATAGGTTGTTGGTGGAATTGTGTGCATCGTACAATGACAAAGTAATCATTTTGTGAACAGGTAGATATGCTATTAACATATGGAAAAACGAATGGTAATGGTCAGGATACTGCGTGGTTAAACCAGGAGACATGCCCCAACAGACAGCAACCACATCATACAACCTTTGCCACAGTTTACCAAAGACTGTGCGAGACAGGCAGCCTTGAACCTATGCCATCGAACCAAGATCTACCATGTGCGATTCGAACACCTGCCGCAGAAGAGCGTATTCTCACAGCCGTTTCTAGTGACCCCAGTGTGAGCACAAGGAGTGTGGCCCATTAGCAATATGTCAGTCATGGTACCATATAGAACGTACTGCATCAGAACGGATTGTATCCGTACCACCTGCAACGTGTGCAGTGTCTGACACCCATGGATTATCAACCACAAGAAATGTTTTGTTGCTGGTTCTGCTCACAAGCCATTCATCAGGACTTTGTTGCATGCATTGTATTCACAGATGGAAGCGATGTTTGGTAGAGATGGCATCACAAATTTCCACAACAACCAGTGTTGGGCAAAGGTCAATCCACGTGCCATTGTGGTAGGTAAGCATCAGCAACAATTCTGCATTAATGTGTGGGCCGGTATTCTCAGTGACCATCTCATCGGTCCATATGTTCTACCACAACGCATCACTGGTGAACTCTATCTCCAGTTTCTATGAGAGACACTGCCCATTCTTCTGGAAGATGTATCCTTGCATGTACGACATGCAATGTGGCTGATGCATGATGGCACCCCAGCCCTCTTCAGCAGGCTTGTTCATTGGTATTCAGACCATACCTACCCTGGGAGATGGATTGGTCAAGGTGGTCCTGTAGCATGGCCCACATGTTTGCCCAACCTCACCCATTGGATTTTTATTTGTGGGGACATCTGAAGACCCTCGTGTATGCAGAGCCGGTGCCTGATACTGCGGTTTTGCAGCGACATGTGACTGATGCGTGCAATTGTTCATCAACAAGCAGGAGTCTTCGAACGGTTTCTCTAGTCACTGCTGCAACATGTCACTGCCTGCATTGCATCACGTGGGGGACATTTTGAACATCTCCTGTGATTTGACCACAGTGAATATGACGTAGTTGTGCCTCACTTCTGTTACATGTGTGTTTTGTAGTTGTCATATTATTTCTTATTTTGTATTGTATCTTGAAAACTATGAGTTTCCGTATATATGTTTATAAGACTTTTTTGTTCATTTCCATGGGAGGAATCACCTCCTGAAGTTTGTTGGTGTATTTTGTGGACACCTTGTATGCATACTGCCGAGTGGCAACTTAAGTCAGTGATGTTGGAACTTTATTCTTGGGCTTTATGTAATGGCTTTGTTTTCTCCTCTCAGAAGAATGACTGGCTATGCACATTTACCGCAGACGTGGTCTCCATCCAGACTCTTTTTGTGGCTTGGTTCCCCTACCATACATGTTGTACCTGAGACAAAATTCCTGGAATGCCATTTTGATCATGCACTCTCAGTTTGATCTTTGTTTCCAACATCTCGAGGTGCAGCATGCTCATGCTTTAAAAATATTGTGAAGGTCCTTTCGTAGTTTCTGGGGTGCAGACAGGTGTACTTTGCTTTGCATTTATTACCCTCTTATTCATTCTAAGCTCGCCTGTTGTTTACAGTTCAGCCAGGAGTCCTGTTCTTTGTGTCCTAGATCCAGTTCATCACTAGGCACTTCACCTTTGTTCTGGTGTTTCTCGTACTTCTCCTGTTTGATCTCTATGTTGAGCCTCGTGAACAACCCCTGTGTATCCATTGCAAGCAGTTGTGTCTGCAGTATCCTGTGAAGCTTCATTCCCTTCCTGAGCATCCTTTATTTGCCTCAGTTTTTCATCCTCAGTTTGTCTGCCATTTTTCCAGTTATTCTTCCTGTGCTCCAGCCTTTTGGTATTTGAATGTCCTCTGTATCGCAGGATGTTGGGTTTTCCCTGTCTATTGGTTCTCAGATTCTTGGTGAGTCACCTTGGCTTCCCTCTGTTGTTACTGGTGATTTCTTTCTGTAGATTCCTCAAGGTCTCTTTCCCAGATTCTGTGTAGCACCAACTTTTTGCTGAGCATTGTTCGTTTTTCAAGCTTTACTCCTTTGTTTACTGATGGGTCTAAGTCAGGTGATGTGGTGAGTCCTGTATTTGCTGAATGGATGCCAGCTGGCCAGTTTTTATGACTGAATTGCATGCCATTTGTTTAGTTTTTCAACATATTGAGTCTAAACCTCATCATTGTGTTGCTGTACTCTGTGGATCCCCAGAGTGTCCTTGAGGCCCTGTCTTCTGCTGTGTATGTTGTGTTGGGGGGCGAGGGGATCATCCACTTGTACATGCTATTTACCAATTGTCATGTTGCTTGTTTCATGATGGTTTTGTGGTCCGTTTCTGTTGGCTTCTTACCAGTGGCGTAACTAGGGGTGTACGAGCAGTGCCATTGCACAGGGCACAGTCGTCAAGGTGTGCAAAAATCCATTGAAACTCCAGATCTAAGCTTAAAAATTTTAACTGCATTTTAGTAAAAAATATTTTTAGTGTTGTTTGTATGTTTAAAGAAAATCTGTATGCCAGTGTTTTTGTAATATCCTTTATCTTAAACTCTAATTTATATTCTTAGGTTGAATATGTACCATAAGAAAAGGCTAGTCGTACTGTTCCTTATCACAAAACTGGGAAAGGCACCAACACACTGTTTACATTTCTCTGTGTTTTCTGTGCCGAGTGACATTGTTAACTCTCTGCTTCCCATCCTGATTATGACTTTTTTTTAGATCACAGTGACTTTTGCAACTACTCCTGCACATAAAATTTTGCCACCCCAAACTTCTCTCTGTTACTAGTAACATGAACAATGATTTAAAGATGGACTAAGTTAAAGCAGTATGTTGTGCATGAACGCACGCATGCGCGCGTTACACACACATTTTCAACAGAATTAAATTTAAATATTTCTATCATCACCATTGAATTTTACAATTCAATCTTTTAAACTATTATTTAGATGTTTTTAAAGCCTGAAAACCTAAAAGAATTTTAATATTTTTATTAAATGCTAAAATCCTTTAAAGTTGCTTTAACACCCAAATAAAGTTTGTTGCAAATCTAGTTTGACTTCTAAATTTCATTCTAGCATATTGAATTAAATTTATATTTTAATAACAAAAGAATAGGAAGTTTATATATATATGTGTGTGTGTGTGTGTGTGTCTGTAATAGGGATTTGGGAGAGAGGGTGGGGCGCACAAAATTCTGCTGCTTGCACTGGGCGCAAAAATGCATAGTTACATCACTGCTTCCTATTTGTGGGGTTCTGCGAGAATGGGTTAGGTGATACTGCTGTCAAATCTGTCTGCTGCTTTTGTAACACTTCTTGACCACTCTTTTTCTGAGACTTTTGTCCTGTTATTCATTTTTACAAGTAGCAGTTATGGTAGTTTCTGTGTGACCAACAGGTTGGCAACAAACTGTATTGTTTGAAGACGTGTTTTTCATTAGCGATCTAGTCTGCTTTCCATTAATTGTGAGGAGGACATAGTGCTGGCTTGTCTCCACATTATGCACTGTCATCTGACCCAATGTCTCTCTTGTGTGGTGACTTTGCCCCTATGTGTGAGCTATGTGGTGTCCCACTTAGAGTGTCTGTCATGTGCTTTTTTTTCATTTGTCATTTTTCTCATATTCATAACTTATCAACAAAAATACTGTTTAAAGCATGTTATTTATTGATTTCTAGGAGAGAGATCTTTCATGGGAACAATCCAATGTTGTCAATCTCACGATTCAAATAACCGGTTCCTCGTTTACTAATCTTAATATCAACTATGATGTGTTTGTAGTGTTGCCAGTTTCAATTTTGATATTTACTTTATTGCTTATACTGCTATCTTAATTTTTGCTGTGTTTATTTTTGATGACGTGATCTTGGAAGTAGCAAGCACCAAGCAGATGATAACTTGATGGGATCCTCATCATTGATATTTATTTCTCTTATAGCAAATATTCTCATGGATTCTTGGTATTGAAACATCGTGCCATTTTGGCTCATTTTTATTTTCTAAACAGTATCTAGCAAGTGCCACGGATTTTCTATTGTTTTTTATGTCAGACTGGTGTTGTTTAATTCTAGTCTCAAAATTAACTCTAGTACTACCTACATATATTTTATTGGTATTACTTGTCTTCTATTGGAATTTCATAAACACCAATTCACTTTGCTTTTTCAATATGGTTCCAGTCTTCAAAAATTAAATTAATAAATATCAAAATTGAAACTGGGAACACTACAAATACATCATAGTTGATGTTGAGATTAGTAAACAAGGAACTGGTTATTTGAATCGTGAGACTGACGTTGGATTCTCCTAGAAAACGACTGACCGACTCCTTTAGTTTGTATCATCTGTGTGGCGATCATGCTTCATGCTCCCTTTTTTAGCTTTCTACATGACTGTCATTTGTTTCTTTTTGTTTGGTCATTCTTTCACTTGACCTTTTTACTTTTTTACTTTTGTGTGACTGTTGGTTGTTTGCTGTACTTATGTGTTATCTGTTTTGCCTTCCTTTTTACCCTGATAACCTCTTTGTATTTTGCTGTCCTGTATTTCCTCATTGTCCCCATTTTGTTGTTTTGCACACTTATTTGTTTCCCTGGTTGTTTTTTATTCCTTGTTGGGTTACATTAAAACATTCCAATGTAGTTTATGCTTTTACTTTGTGTGTCTTTGCATTTCTTGATGCTGTTTGGCCAGTACTTGCCTTTGCATATAATCAAACCAAATCTCCTATCAGTCAGTTTCATCTATGCATATACTGAATTATTCTCATGTCTATTCTTTCTAAATTTTCAACATTCTTTTTCTTCATTGCCCATGTCTCACTTCCATATATATACAGGGTGGCTGAGAAGTGGGAGTACCCCCTCAATTTCGTGCAATGAAATGTAAGTGGCAGATTTTTGTATTTATGTATTGAGTTTATGTTATGTACATTTCTTTAAATAAAATAAAAGACACTGGTTCACAAGTCTTTTTTAATAGGCTTTATTACTTTATCAGGTTACTTCACCTTACAAATACAAATGTTTCAGCTGACAGTTCGTCTAGGCTTGTTTCACAGGTAGGTAGTCTTCAGGTTCTTGATTCATTTTCAGCTTCTCAAAGACATCCTTAATCATATTCTGTATTTTTTCTTCATATTTTTCTTCCGATATTACCGCTAGTTGACTTGATTTATCAGTTTTAATGACCTTCAACCCTTGCCCTACTATGTCCTTGCAGAAGAATTTAGTAAATAATAGTTTGTTATGTGCAAATAGTTACAGGTAATTTTATGTTATTTTGCAGGTTCGTAACCTAGCAGTGTGCATTTGCAAAAATGGCTGATCAGAGTCTGTATAGCATCGAGCAAAAGTTTGTGACAGCTGTTTGGCTTCATGAAAGACCTCACACAGGCGACACCATGGAGACTGTGAAAGAGAAATTTGAGACCACTTTGGTGTTGAACCCCCAAGGAAAGCAACAGTATTTGGGGTGGGAAAAATGTGCATTTGCAATGAGTAGTAAGAATGACTGTCCCTGAGGTGGCCGACTGATAACAAGGAGACAAACATGCCACAATGTGGAGGCATCATTGTTGCGATCTCCCATGAAATAAACTCGCAAAAGGTTTGTAGAGCTTGGCATTCCTCACTGCAGCATGATGGATCACATGAAACACGATTTACAGATGAAGCCGTATCGTCCAATGCATCTTAATGAACTGAGTGATGCTGACACGGATGCGCAGAAAGATGCTTGCAGAGTGTGTCTTACAGCATTCCGTTCCCAACATTCCCATGGTGCAGTCCTCTTCACCAATGAATGTGCTATTTGCCGGAGCATGCAGAAACATTGCCTTTTGGGCTAAGGAGAAGCCCCATTTTTACAAAGAGCTGGAAAGAACCCCACCTCATGTGATGGTGTGGGCTATAGCGATAGGGTATGGCGAAATACCCTATCACAAGTATGGTATGAATGCCATACCCTATTGCAAGTAGTTGGAAAGTATGGATCAGTGAATGGAAAAAGGATAAAGAGAGAAGCAATAGAAGATCTAGCAACACATTTGAAAGAGAAAGTAATCATTTCTGCTAAAATCCTGGAAAGCAACATTCAGACATATGGCTGAATGAAGGAACAGCGTGGTTTTGAAATGCCTTCCTTACAGCATGTATCTTTATAACATGCAAATAAAGTGTTTTTATCCTGCAAACTATAGTTGTGTATTATTATAGGTTATAATTAAGAAAGCATCCCACATGGATTGCAAAGCGATGTATCAAAGACCATGCTTGTTGGCAAATCAGTGAAGCTTGGAATCAACATAAGAAACATGGAAATTATTTTTTAAATTAATTTCTGAAATTACATGGAGTTACTGATATTTTTTTTTCTTTTTTTGGCAAATTAATGCTTCGTAAATTCCATTTTCCACATTAATTTATTTTTTTCACTGAACTTGAAAAATATACCATCATCGACCGGGACTTGAACCCGGATTTTCTGGGTCCCCAGAAGATCTGGGTTCAAGTCCCGGTCAATGACAGTATATTTTTCAAGTTAACTGGAAAAATAAATTAATGTGGGAAATAGAATTTACAAGGCATTATTAATTTTCCAAAAAAATATTTGGAATCAACATTTAAGGTGGGAAGGGTTATTTTCTGAAATAAAAAATATGGAGTATAAGTCCCTCCCTTTCTTAATCCCATTTCTAATTTCTGATGATATGTTTTAATATTAGTAGATTGCCATAAATCCAATACATTTTTTTTCTCTCAAACTCCTTTCCTAAGAAATGCTGAAATTTTTGCTTTTGTTTTTATTTTTAATAGGTTAAAAGTAGATGATTTAGGGTTGTAATGAGAGCTGAGTGGGTATACATCGATGTACTCTCGAAAAAGGCATGACAGATCTTCCAGAAATGCTAAAGAGGTAGGAATGTTTCAGCACAAACTAATATAGCAAGTATTAAAGTGACATATGTTATGAAGTATTTGTGTAATTAAAAAAGTCTGTGGTGCATTTACTGATAAAGAAGTGAACAAATTGCAAATTTGTTGGGACAGTCATTTCTGGTTATCCTGTTTTATAAGAGAAATAGGTTTTTATTGTCTGTAGGTAACCAATCAATGGGGAAAAAGCAATTACATAAGTACTGAGTTACTGAAGCCCATCCAGAATATTGAGGAGATTACTGTTTACTCTACTTTTTATAAGTACTAATTCAGTCAGTGAATGGAGTTCGAGATGTATTAAATGATTTCCATGTTTTTAGAACCAGAAAGAGCATGTTGGAACCTAAGTTTAAAAAAAAACCCCATACTAAATAAAATTTAGTATGTCTTTTAGTTATGTCTAAAATTTAGTATTCTTTAGTATGTCTTTTAGTATGTCATGAAACTTAGTTGACCTAAGTTTTTTAAAGAATTTTCAACTTCTATTACAGTGAATTGCAGTATGATTAATGACCAATGCTATAGTGAATTGCAGTATGGTTAATGAAAATTTATTACATCTTCGAAGGGAAGACTTGACCTCACTTATTTTCCTCCCAGTGTTTTAAAATTCCCGTGTCTTCAGAAAATTCAACAAGTAGAATCATATCAAGAATGAAAGGAAGGTTGATTTATCTTTGAAAAAAAAAAGTGCTGTTTTTGTCCATTAGTTTTTTTTCCCAGAGTAATGGAAAAAACACCTGGCATTTTTTTAGTGCTGTTTTGTCTATTACTTTGACATTGTTCAGAACAGCTATCAGCCATAAGACCACCAGCTGCATCATCATTTCATGTGGAGTACAACCACCACCTCCTCCATTTTATGGCCATTTTCCAGGTTTACCTGACTTAGTTTCCCCCATATTCCTTTCCTCCTCGTTTCCCTGTTTTGTGAATCAGTGGAGACAGGAACCATTCTCTTCATATCATTTCTCACCACTTCCATCCAAGTCTTCCTGGGCCTTCCCATAGATCTTTTTGCCTCTACTTCCATCAAAGTGCACTTTTGACCCAGTCATCACAGGCCTTATACTCTACATGCCCAAACCACCTCAATATGTTTCTCCTTAAAACATCACTTATTGCCTCCATTCTTATGCTCTCTCAAGGAGTACAGTTTCACAATATCCTTCTTGGATCAAACTGACTGAGTGTCCAATGGATTGCTTTGGTGAGTCATTCATCCCCCACACATCAAAACATTGGAGCTTGCTTCTGGCTAAGATTTCTGAGATCACTACAATATCCAGCTCTTAAAATGAAGAAGAAACAACTACCTTATATACTGGTGTATAAGTTGACCTAAGTTTTCCATATCAAAATGTTAATTTTTACCTATATCTGGTGAATAAGTCGACCCCTATTCACCCAGATATTCAAAACATTGTGCAAACCATTTGCCATTTAAATGGGGGAGAAAAAAACAAGTTCTGTCACCCTGATCTTTTTATTGGGATCTTGGGCTGAACCCTTGTGGCAGGAGCAACATCCGATCACCACTCTCCATCGAAGAAAAGGTCAGCTAATTATTTTTTTTAAAAGCATCATTTATTATTTTTGTAAAAGAAACTTTTCTTTCTTAATTTTTGTATCAAGCATTGTTAAATAATGTTAAAATGCAGAGCAAGCATCGGCAATATGGGTATCCAACATCGGCGAAAATGTTGACTTGGTCAGCTTAAATTAATTCAGTAGCTTGAAAATACCATCATTGGTAGTCTAATGGTAAAACATTTTCCCTGTATGCAGAAGGTCCGGGTTTGAGTCCTAGTCAATGTTGATATTTTTCAAGTCCTCTGAAATAAATTAACATGGATAATGGAATTTGCCAGGTATAAAAAAAAATAGTTATGAAGGAAAAACATTTCAGTTCCTAGAGGGTTATCCACATTGCTGAAGAATTGTAGTTTTGGTATTGAACATATATATATTTTTTTATCGGAATATTTTAACATTAGTATTTTACGTCTGGCATGTTAGTCAGCCTCAATTTGTTTTACAGTTCTTTGCCACTCAAAGGGTTGACTTATACACTGCCAGTATATACAGTATCTGTTAAACAGTTCTACAAC
>AZMS01S00001575.1:166014-178094 GCA_000661875.1 Acanthoscurria geniculata | reverse complement strand
AAAAGCGTGCCTGCTTTTCGAAACATTTGTAAGGTCTGATTGTTTACCTGCAATAAAGCCTTTGGATCAACTCTAGAAGTGTGTACTTTGTGGTGTTCTTATTAATATATTGAAGGTTGGTTCGTCGGTTATTGGGGTTTTATGGTGCAAGGGCGAGGACTGGCTAATGAGAGCCAAGAACACAAAGACACAGGCAGTTACAGCACCAGCTAGGGCAGTGGGGGCGCCACTTCCTGAGCAACTGGAAGACCAATTGTCCCCATGCGGGAAAAAGGAAAAAAAATGAAGTGATATTGATATAAGTGAATAGTGTCATGAAAATAAACGATGCTTTTGACCAGAGGGGGTTCTTTTCTCACAAACGTAATATTATGTTTCAGTTACTGCGAATTTGTTCAGAATTCTGTGTGATTTTGTCTAAAATTAACATGTGACTTGAATTACATTCGTAAAACTGGAAGTTTGAGAAAAAGGAGGATAATTCATTGCGTAACTGTGTGATTTTCTACAAAATTCTGGCCAATGAAAATACAAAATCATCAAAAAACTACAGAGACATTTAACCATCAACCACAGTGAATTGGTCAGCAAGCTTATTGAATTTTTCCAAAGCAAAATGGGCAAGTAAAAGCTGACAAAAAATGTATTGGGCTTCCTGTGAGAATTCTAACAGAAACTCCACGACGCATTAAAACTAATGAAATTTACATTCTATGAAGCATTAAAAGTTTGTGCTACTCAGAATATTAACACTAACGGCGATGAGCCTACCACATTATCTACAGCATGGAGAATTATGGTTGATAAACATGAAAAAAAAATAGCAGACGGGAATCCGTTCAAGTGTTAATTTCGAATTCCAACACATCACAAGAATGAAAATTGTAATCTGGCAATGCAAATGAATAAATTATCAAGATGGTTCAGCACATCTACTACGAACAATATTTTACAATCGTGGCCAAAAGTCCTCCACCAATAGACCGAAAGTCAATTTTTGATGTTTCAAGTCAGCTTACACAGCATGATTTTAAAGATATAGGTATATATTGTATACCATTTTAAACGCAATTTCATTCTGAATTCAAATCGTTTTACAGAATTTAATTATCAGTTACAGATGTAAAGTTATGAAGAAAAATACAGTGTCTAGTCATAAAAAGCACAAAATGGAATTTCTGAAATTAGGGTACAATGCATTTAATGTAAAATTACTGTACAGTACGTTGTTAAAACCTGCAGGAAACTTAACAGAGCAAAATACACTATAATATTTAATTGGGTAACAGCAGCTTTTTGTAACAAAGTGCATCTCTTGGGCCATATGCAGATTCATTAATGCTCTTTTAGATGTGGGTCTTTGTTGATGGATCTTTCACTTCAATATCATCCACAGATTCTCTATTGGATTAATAACCGGTAACTGTGCAGACCACTGAAGTCTTCTTATACCTTTCCGTTTAAATCAGTCGACCACCAACTTTGACAGATGACATGACGCGTTATCGTCCTAGAAGATGAAATTCTGGAAACCCATGTCTTGCACAGATGGTAACAGTTTGGACTCCAAAATGTCCACATGTTTCGATCCATTCAATGTGCCATTAGCAATGTGCAGACGGCCAACACCACTGGCTGAAAGATAGGATCACTACAAGTGGGTGCTTGATTGTTGGTTGGGTGCAGCCTACCTTATATCTTTCACCAGAACAATGACGTGCATTATTATTTCCTTTATTAACGGAAATAGTTATACTTGTTTTAGCACTGAAAATACCTTTTTTCCATTTGTCAGCAGTCCAGTTCTTGTGTGCCTTGGCCCAAGCAATTCTTCTGAGCCGTTGTTGTTCATTAAGGTGGGGTTTTCGTGCAGATGCATCAACGCCTACTTCGCCCACATTTCTCAAATCAGTCATCAACGCCTACATTTCTCAAATCATTCGCTGTTTTGATCATTGATGCTAAGGAACAACGAATCAACATGCGATCATCACGTTCAGTAGACAGCCTTGGTCGACCTGTTCTTTTTCTATCTCCCATGATTCAGTTTCCACAACTCTTTTAATGGTTCACAAGACAGTGGAATGATCACAGCCACATTTAACACCAATTTTACGACAGCTGAATCCATACTCATGCAAAGTAATAATTTTTGCTAAATAAGGTACAAAATACAATGTGCAAATACAAATACAATGTGCAAATACAAATACAATGTGCAAACAATTTCATTCTTATTAAATACGGTACAAATACAACAGAAGCAGCTCCATTGCTATATGTGACGTACAGCTGATAATAATCTCTCACAAACAAGTTTGCTTCTTACCGGATGAATTAAAACTTGAGATTGGAACTGCTAGTCGAAACGGAACCTGTATCGGTGATTTCTATTTTTCTGAGCTGTTTGTGTTAAGTTATTTAACCTTTATCCTTTGTAAGTTGTTTTAATAATTTTTGTCCTAGTTTGAACAGGCAAGAGCAATTTTGGGGGATTTGACATTACGAAATTCTAATAACACCAGAAATTCTGCAGGAACTTCCTTCAACAGACTACCAGCGGCCAGCTATTAACTCAGCAGACGGGTCTGTGTCCCTTTTATAGCTTACACGGGGAACGTAACAATGTCTTTGGACTTCGGGGAACGTAACAATGTCTTTGGACTTCGGGGAACGTAACAATGTCTTTGGACTTCGGGGAACGTAATAGTGGATAAGAAGGGCGCAAGAGAATTTTCAGAATGGTTGTTCACTTGCACATTTTTACTTATAACTTCACTTCTATAACTGATAATTAAATTCTGTAAACAGATTTGAATTTTCCATACGCTGTGTATGTTGACTTGAAGCATCAAAAATTGACTTTCGGTCTACTGGTGCAGGACTTCTGTCCACGACTGTATTGTAGACATCTCCGAAAAAGAAGTGATCTTGTATGATTTCTAACAGAAACAGCTCCATTGCTATATATGACGTACAGCTGATAATCTCTCAAAAAGGAACTGCGTACATAAGTGGAAAGGATTTTATTCTCCCTGCAGCAAAGGAGATATTGGTACAGAAAGCGGTACGTGAAGAGTCTGCCAAGGAGATATCTCTGATTCACTGTCAAATACGGTAGGACAATAAAATGACGGACTGATGTTATGGCACAACATATTGATCTCATTCACAGAATAAGAAAGAGCAAGCTTTTTTCTTCCCCTGCAACTGGATGAAAGCGCTGATCTAACTCATTCTGACAGTTTTGTTGCATTTGTTAAGCACGAATGAGAAAGGTATTTTAAAAATATTTGCTCTTTTGCGCATCTCTACCAACAAAAACTACTGCTGAAGAATTTTTTAAAATCTAAATGAAAAAGCACACTACATATATCACACACGTTAAAATAACATAAAAAAAACTTCAAGTCTTATTTTTTTAGCAAATTATTGCCCTGGTAAATTCCGTTTTCCACGCCAAATTAATTGCCTTCGAAACGGAATTTACCAAGGCATTAATTTGCTGAAAAAATAATATTTGCAGTAATTCCACGTAGTTTTCTGGAATTAATTAAACAACTTCCATGTTTCTTCTAAAAAACTTCATTAATTATACAGTCTGGAGCATTAACTTTGGCACTATACCAACGGCCTTAGCTACAACTAAACTGTTCAACTAAACTGTTCGAAATACGGAAACATTAGCTGCTGATGAAACTCAGTTGCCAAAATTACCTTCAAATCTTTGCAGAACTTGAGTTGTCTTCTGGTGAATTCCATTGCAAAGTACGAGGGTTATCCAAAAAGTAAGTTCCGATGGGCAATAAAAAAGAACACAAGAACATGTGACAAACCATTTAACATGCCATTTGAAGTACAGACCTTACACTACTTTTCAACGTAGTTTCCACCGTTGCTCAGGCACTTGTCATTGCGAGGCACCAGTTTTTGTATCCCCTTATCCTAAAACAACGCCTCCTGAGATGCGAACCACGTGGTAACGGCTTCCTTGACCTCCTGGTCGTGGTGGTACCAGCGCCCAGCGAGGAGGGATTTAAGATGCAGGAACACATGAAAGTCACTAAGCGCTAAGTCAGAGCTGTAGGAGGATGATAGAATTGTTCCCAGCCATGAGGTGATCAGATCTTGCTTTGCGGCAGCGCTGTGAGGGCGAGCTTTGTCACGAATCAGCACAACATCCCGACTAAGAATGCCACGTCGCTTATTCTGGATTGTACAATGCAATTTTTGAAGTGTGTTGCAATAGACACCTGCGTTTATTGTTGTGCCTAGAGGCAAGAAGTCCACCAGCAGTTCGTCTTTTCGGTCCCAAAACACTGTGCACACGATCTTCCGAGTCAACGCGGTCTATTTGAATTTCGTCCTTGTTGGCGATGAAGTGTGCCTCCACTCCATGGACTGCTGCTTTGATTCAGGGGTTGTGTGCAGCACCCACATCTCGTCCCCTGTGATCACACGGCTCAAGAAATTATCACCTTCTACACTGTATCGTGTCAGAAAGTCCAACACACTGTCCTATCGTTTCAATTTGCATTCCTCCGTAAGCGCTTTCGGCGTGTACACAATTTCGTGTAGACGTGACCGTGATATCTGTGCAAAATGCGGGGACAGTGACATAATGGTGAATCGTCTGTTCCCTGTAATCGTCTCTTCAACTGCACGCACGAGATCTTCAGTCACCACAGATGGTCGGCCGCTCCGCGGATCATCATGCACTTGTCGCGTCCTTCATTAAAGAGTCGCACCTATCTACGTACCATTGAACTACTCATGGCATGTTCTCCATACACATCCTGAAGTTGACGATGAATTTCAGCTGGTTTCACGTTTTTCACATTCAAGAAACGGCCGCATTTCACATGCGGCGGGATTCTCCATCTTATTAAACATTGTAAACACACAGCGCGACAAGATGTTCGAATGTCTGCAAATAGCGCCCGTGCCTTGCCACTGAATCATACAGTTCGGCATTCATGCGCATCACCGTAACCGTATCGCTCCGACGGCGCTATGTGCAAATGGAACTTACTTTCTGTATAACCTACGTATCTTTACAGAACTTAAGTTGACTTCTGTTGAATTCTGTTGCGAAGTAATGGAATTCAGTTCGGTGTTTATAAAGATAATGAATGTATATTCAAAACATAGAACTCAGTTTTTGTCACTGAACAGCTGGTCACCTGTATTTGTTTACGTAGTACATCGCATATCCTTACCGTTTGCAGTGACATGCAAGCACAGGACACCTATAACAAAAGTTAGCGAGTACTGGAAAAAAGGTATACGCGATTTCGTGAAAACTATTCACCCAAATCCTCCTGAGTCACATGATCGAAAGCGATTGCTATAGAAATGGTATGAAGGACGGAATCAATTCATGGAACATCGAGAAAATTTGTTCGTCCAATGTATACGTCTTAGCTTTAGCATTCATCGTAGTGTACAAAATTTCACACTGTAATGAAATTGCAGATCTGCCTGGGAACGTGCCGCCGGTTAGGTTACACTACGCATGCACTTAATACAACAATTTAAGTAGTTTCTTCCCTGTGGGCGGTCACCTCATCCGCTGCGCCATACTGTTTTTTTCCCGGAATTCTTAATCACATGTTCTCAAGTGCTTTCAGTCCAGCTAAATATCGCCAAATTTTCGGGAAATCATACGAGTCCTTTCCTTTAACGCACTGTTATGTGAAAAAATTCACATCTGTCGGGCTGGTATTCTAACCCTCATCTTCCACTTCCGAAACCGAAGTTCTACCAATTCTACTACTCCAGCCTTTTTTCTAACGTCTCACCTGTCCTGTTCTCTGTGGGCCGTCACAGTAGTAGCCCTTCATAATCAGCAAGAAAATCACGTAACCGTGCCCTGATCTGTAGCTATTTTATTTTCGTAACCAGAGATAATTCTTAATGCTCTAGTGGACCAGCTAAGTATGACGACATTGTCAAAATTAACTGTTTACAACCTGAAATCTTGAAAGCAATTAGTACACTTTTTCAGAGAAATGAGTCTAACCAGAACTGTCAACAGTTGTTTCCGTAGAATGAAGGAATATTTTACGAAAATACTTCCGTCTGTACACGTCAGTGCGCGTCATTTATTTCTGTATATTGGTAAGTGCTGTAATGTTTTAAAATGGGAAAACACTGCAAAGCCTTAACTGAACTATATTCAGATTAAATAAAAATAGTACACTCTTCTTTCTTGCCAAGGCTTTAATTAGATTAGTAAGGTCTTGTGAGAAGTGCATGTATTACTTTCAATTATCGTTATCAATCAAATTAAAGCCTGGGTATGAAAGGAAGTGTAAGTGTGTAATCTTTTTATCTATCCTTATTAAACAAATTAGAGCCTGAGTTAGAAAAGAAGTGCAAGTGTGTATTCTTTTCTCTTAATTTTAGTATACCGTTCCTTCAGTTGCAAAGGAGCACGGATTAAAGGTCTTTATGTAGAATTCGAGCTTTCCAGCCTACACGTAGTTTATCTGTACTTTCACTATTCATGAACAGAGGAAGTACCGTTAGTAAAAATGCTACTTTTGTTTGGTTTAATTATCACAAGTTCATCATCACCATAAATAAAACACGTCGAGACAATACGTTGTATTAAGTAACTTAATGAAAAGAAAAAATGTTTTAAACGCACCATATTTTCCTTACAACGTTAGTTACTTGTAAAAGTAAGCATGGTAATTATGCCTAACAGCACATAATGTACTAGACAGCTGTTTCGCCTAATACCAAGGCTCCTCAGGACTGCTGTATTTGGCTGCTGAGAATTTTAACCAGTTTTTAAAACATTTAAACATTTTAACCAGTTTTTTTCCACATAAATAGTGGTAGCTTTCACATTGATGCAACTTTTGCATACTATTGTGAATTTTTTTCTCAAATGACTCGTTACTTGATACAACTTGTTGTCTCGCAAAGTACCTTTGATCAATATGTACTATGATTACGGGTCATTTGAGACAAAAACAAATTCCACAATAGTATGCAAATGTTGCATCAATGTGAAAGCTACCACTGTTTATGTGAAAAAAACTGATCAAAATGTTTAAGCGTCGGTAATTTGCTCAGAAGCCAAATGCAGCAGTGCTGAGTAGCCTTGGTATTAGGCGAAATAGCTATCCACTGCATTATTTACTGTATAGGCATAATTACCATGTTCACTTTTACCAGTAACTAACGTTGTAAGAAAAATATCGTGTATAAAACATTTTTTCTTTTCATTAAGTAAAAACTTTGTTATTAAGTGGCTTAAAATCAGTTTTCTCATCATTAACCCTAACCCCACAGTGAATGAATGGACAAATCACAGATGAGGTATATTCTTTTCAAAATGCCCTTTTTTCCTAATGCAGAAAAAGTCCTAAATTATCACCATCTCAGCGTGGATATATAGCCTCGTAAACTGTTATGTTATTGAATCGCCTTTGGTACAAAACTTTAAAACAGAGATTCAGAAGGAATAAAAATCAGTGAACCGAAAGGTTCTACATTTCTTCCAGATAATTCACTGTAAT
Source organism: Acanthoscurria geniculata (assembly GCA_000661875.1). Lineage (NCBI taxonomy): Eukaryota > Metazoa > Arthropoda > Arachnida > Araneae > Theraphosidae > Acanthoscurria > Acanthoscurria geniculata. The sequence continues at coordinate 170,562 of AZMS01S00001575.1, read as the reverse complement.
TCTTCCCAATAATTCACTATAATTCTTCCCAATAATTTTCGAAGTTATTATATGACAATCCTCCCAGCAGCAATGCTTCTAGTTTACCACAACGAAAAACTGAAAATTGGGTTGAATAGTATATTTAAAACTTAGATGTACTATATATGGGTATATGTATAGGAGACTGCCAATTTTCAAATCATATGCATGTGTTTAGAAAGACAATTTTTTTTTTCAAATATATGCACTACTGAAGTACTTACAGAGTTTCGTTTACACAGACTTGGAAAACGTTACTGATGGAAGCACATTCTCGACCTAAAGAAATATATTTCTTCTGTCACTGAGACGCATATTTATGAGACAGCTTCAGGAAAAGATGCGAATCACTGTCCCGCAAAGGGGACTATCGGGTGACTCCCAAAATGATCAATGACAAAACTCACTCATCCGTTCGGTTCGGTGAGCAGATGAAAGATAATGTAGGAGGAGAGATCCTGCTCTATACAATCGGTGGGAGAATGCCAAGACCAGCCGCTAACATTTGGTCCACTGGGTAGAACTCTTTTTCCTTCAGAAAGTAGCAGTAGTGTAGTTTAATAAACACGGAAAACAATGCAAAACGTACATCACCTATACCTTCTTCCCGAATCCTGTGAAGTTGGAAGATGATCCAAGAAACGGACAGAGAGGCAGCAGCTCTTATAGGAATTATGCAGCACACTAGTCGTAAAACTTGCCAAAAGTGTTATTAATTTTTTAATTATATAAACCATTGTCAACAGCAGATAAGTTTTCTAAGTGATACCATTCCCAGAAAAACAGCCAAGCCAATAAAGTCACTGGGGACAAATCAACGATAAAAGAGACCTTAATAAAAGAATCAGTAGCAGCCAGTGAGCCAAAGTCCCTTCCACGCACACTCCACACAAGAGCTTTAACATACAAGAGGTCACCAAACTTTCTGAAATAAAGTTTTAAGTTTGAAGAACTCTAATAGAGTAATTAGCATTTCTTTAGGTAGATAAAAACCAAAGAGAAATCTCTGAATCTCGGAGTTAACTGACATCAAAATTACGTGCAAAAATTCTGTAGGAATTTCTAAGTTCATTTCTCTTTTTGTATCGGAAATGAATTTCCGGTAGGAAAAGAGAAAATAAACTACAGGACCCTACAGCTAACAGCGAGCTGAATCCACCTTCTAAGCGCTTACGGCTCCGTAACCGACAGTGCATCACAGTTTCACACCAGAGGTATCCATTACAGTTCTATCGATAGAAGACTTCGAATTTTTAACACCTGTTTCATAACCTTTATTAAGATTTTCTGACAAGCATCTGGTATGATGCTCCCCAAAATCGAGATTTTGTAATGTCTAGAACCCAACCTTTTTAAAATCAGATGAATATCCATCAGAACGAGAACTATACCTGTAATACTGGTTTGCAAAGAAAGTATCCGGACTAATTCGTAAGCGGCGTATGAAAACGCCCTGCGTTGCTCAATCGACATGGCTTTGTGTTCCAACAGGATAACGCTCGTCCCCACGTGGCTTTAAAAACCCAACAAAAATTGCACTAGCTGAATTGAGAGATCTTACCCCACTCAGGTTAATCCCCGGATATTGACCCGTCGGTCTTCCATCTTTTACGGGTCGTTGTCACATTCTCTTGCTGGGAAGAACTTCGCTACGGACGATGAAGTCGCACATTGCCTGGACGATTTCTTCACGTCCCGCTCGCCAGACTTCTATCGAGATGGGGTATTTCAGCTCGTCGATCGATGGTACAAGATCATAGCTGATGCTAATGGTGACTACCTGGACGATAAGGTATGTGTTTTATATGAAATATTCAGTTTCCAACACATGCTTCTCAATTTTCCGGATATTTTCTTTACAACCCAATAAGTCGGTGTTTCTGTAAAGCTACTTTATCATGGGCAAAAAACTTGAAAATATTTCGGCCCTGGTACTTGTTGGCAATCAATGTGAGAAAGATGGTTGGTTGGCTATTGGGGTTTTACGGCGCAAGGGCTAGGATTGGCTAATGAGAGCCAATAACACAAAGACACAGGCAGTCACAGGACCAGCTCGTGCAGTGAGGGCGCCACTCCCCAAACAACTGGAAGATCACTTGTCCCCGTGTGGGGTGTGACAGATAAGAAGGAGCTGTTAAAAACTATGTGCTTCTAAGACTGCCAAACTTACAAAACCAAAAATTTAATTAAAAAAAATTTTTTTTGATGGAATTCATTAACTAAAAGGCGCCAGAGATAAGAGATGCTGATTGGTTCTTCTCCGTCCCATAAATTCGTTTAAAACAATATAATTTTTATCTCTTGTCGCATAAATTAGTAGAAACTGATGAATTCTAATTTACTGCTCTGTATTATATATACACTACTGGGCATTAAAATTGCGACACCAAGAAAGACAAGAGATATCAAAGTCATATTTATTGAACACATAGCTTATGGTACAAAGATGAAATAATTACAAACATAAAGTGATTAGACTTGATGAATACGATATAATCACTATCTTGTGTAGCCACCATGAGCAAACATAACAGTAGCTACACGGTCCGCCATTGAGAGGATGAGACGACGGATGTGTGTTTGGAGAATGGAAGCCCATGCAGTTTGAATACAGTGCCAAAGTTCATCAGTAGTAGCAGCTGGTGGTGTCTGATGTGCTAGTCGTCGTGAGATCATGGACCAGACGGGTTCAGTGGGGGACAAATACGGTGAATTTGCAGGTCAAGGAAGTAGTGGAACACGGTGGCTATCCAGGAGTTTCTGGAAGTTGCGTGCGACACGTGGTCGCGCATTGTTGTGTTCATAAATGGCGCCAAAGAGGTCCTGCAGATAAGGCAAGACCACAGGCCCCAATACCTCAGTGGTGTAACGCTGGCTGGTAAAAGTACCGGTAACGCGCCCGAGGCGAGAGCAGGAATGGAGTCCAATGGCACCTATACTATAACACTTGGTGCCGGACCTGTATGGCGCTGCATTATGCATGCCTCACTGAGCCTGTCGCCACTGTACCGCCAGACACGGATTCGTCCATCATGGTGCTGCATACTGAAGCGGGATTCATCTGAAAAGACGATGCAATGACATTCTCTTATCCAAGTGCGACATTCTTGGCATCAGTGCAGTCGCATACGTCTGTGTTGTAGAGTCAATGGTAGCCGAAGCAATGGGCGCCTAGCACTGACGCCCCGATGCTGCAGACGACATCGAACCGTACGTGCGAACACTGGTTGATGTGCAACACAACCTAACTGTTGAGCTACCGGGTTTGATGTGGCTGTACGATCAGTTAGAGCCCTGCGCACGAGATGTCTGTCCTCTCGTTCGTTTGTGTGGCGGGGTGGTTGAGATCCCTCACGTCAGTGAGTTCGTTCTTCCTCTTCCCATTGACGCCATATTCTCATCACTGTGGCCTCATTCTGCTCCACAGGAACACCGATGCCTCGGTAGGATAACCCGCCTTCCCGTAATCCCACGATTCTTCCTCGATCAAAGTCTGAAACTTGCTCGTATGGATATCGTATTTTTCGAAGGGGCATTCCTGATCCTTTACTCCAGGAATGCCCTGGAGTAAACATATACAATCACAGTGCTTTACTCCAGCTCTTTGTACCCTCCATTTACAATACTTCCCAGGGGCGTTACTGTCAAACATAATTTACATATGTGCTGCGCTTTTAATCATTTGCATCTTCTCTCATGGTCTACCCGTCTTGCAAATTTCGGGCCAATCTCTTGCGCCCTTCCTGGTTTTGCAATTTTAATGGCCAGCAGTGTATATTGCGGCATGTTATGTTATCCTATATTGGTATTGCGTTGTTCTCCTTTACATAAACTGCTAATGCGGTATTATTTCTCTGTTTTTCTACATCTCTATAATGTTCCTTCAATCCTCCGACAATAGTCCGTTTTGTGCCTCCAACATCTTGTATTTTTGAGATTCATCTGTGCCACTATTGATTTTGATTTCATATCCTCCAGCCCTGTTCATTGGCTCGATTTGGCTTTGTTAGATAAGACCATATTCTTTATGTTTTGGACGGAAATGTCTGTTTTCATTCCGTGTTTTTTAAGATTATAATTTAAGGCGGAGGCTAAACTAGGAATAAACGAGATTGAACCAAGAAGTTTAAAATTTTTAATTAAGAACGATTTGTTATTACTGTTATGGTTCAGTTTATTTATGAGTTGTTTTATATTTTCCTATTTATATCCAAATTCAACTGTTTTCTATAATCCAATTAAATTCTTTTTCCAAGTTCTGCGGAATCATTACAGCGGTTATAAGCTCAATTAATAAAACTACGAAAAGCCGCAATGTTATATATTGTAAGATTATCTAAGAATTCGATCCTTCTTAGACCGATTAATCTTCTAATCGATGAATTAAAAAAACAAAAAATAGTTAAGAAATAAGACAAACTAAGTTCTGGCAACACGGACGATGAATGAAATCCTACCTCAAGTGAACGGCACGCTTCAGACGAAGTAATGAGAAGATATTACATTAGGATAGAGGAGAAGCCACAA
>AZMS01S00001163.1:154965-169142 GCA_000661875.1 Acanthoscurria geniculata | reverse complement strand
CTAAAATGAAACCCCTCGTTACATCGTCCGTTAGCCGGAACTGCCGTCGGTGTCGTCGTCCAGGCATCTCTTCCAATTCACGCGTCTGCTGGCACTCGAAACAGCTCATAAATCCGGTTTCCGTGGTCGTCTGCGACTGACACTGCTGCTTCATCCATCCGTTCGGTCCCTTTTATCGCGCATTCTCATCACCCGGGTCGTCACCCCTGGGATTTGCATACTTCAATGACCGATTCTTCTTGGTGTTGCATTTTCTATGTCGGGAAGTGTATATTTCTTCCAGAATCTTTTTTTCATCTAGAAGGTCAGGCTTTGTCATTAGAACCTACTCCTTTTTTCCTACATTTCCTTCCTCGGCCCCTTCCTCGCCCATAACAACTATTGCCACCAAATCCTCCATAGGGTCCACCACGACCACCGCTTGAGCAGTGCATGCGATCAATCATAGTCACTACCAAAGGGAAAAAAAAATTCTCCAGAAAACAAAAAACTTTATCTAAAAAAAGAACGTTCCCAATAAAATTATGTTAGATTTTGACAACGCTGAACTTTTCACTCATTTTACTTGCAGCCTGAAAATTTGGTAAAATATAGCCCATTTTGGAAAACATTAAAATAATTGTGGATGTAGATTTCTAGGTCGATGCAAGTCTCCCCAGTGGTGGTGTCCTAGAAATATCGGACAGAAAGAGATGTTCCCTTGGCTCATACAAACCGAACAAACGAAATATTTTTATTCTCGATGAGGCGCGCAAGTTCTTTATCAGTTGTCAGAACTATGCAACTATTAGCACAGACACATGAATGTCAAACAAGATTAAAAAGGACACAAGAGAGTTTCCAACAGTGCAAATTATTTTATTCCTGCATAATCAGGCAATTACAAAACGTTAACTGAAAAACATTTGGTTGTTCATATTCAAAAACATACTAACACTGAGTAAAATACACTTGTTTGTCTCATGATTGAAATGAGCAAATCTTCCTCCGCAGTAGTAATCCAAAACTTACAAACATCAAGAACCATCGTCACTCAGATTTGCATCTTGTTTAGCTTCAGAACGTAGGAAACTGTAGACAAAAACAACAGCTCTAATTTACCACACACTTAGCACATTGCCCTGACAACTCTTTTCTTCGCTATAGCAATCACTAAATATGACAATGTATTCATAAGAATTATTCTTTTCAAAGAATATCCTTTCCCAAACATGGCAACTTGATCTCATCACATCAAAACAATTATAAATTCTTTAACGTATCAACAAAATTGTCCCAGTTCAGGTTATCGGTAAATACTCTGTCCTTTGGGTAATTTGCGGGATTTTTTGCAGCAGATGGAAATAGTCGAGTTTCAGTGATTTTGAGGTATGGATGAATTAAGCGACGGCTGAAATTTAATACGAGTTCTGGCGACCTAATGTGCAGTTTTAGTGCACTAAATGAAGAGCTTTTCTAGTACAGGACCTCCAGGGTGAGTGCATTTTAGATCTTCTAATTATACGGGCCAAATTCTTTGTAGACTTTTGACAGTGTATCCTAAACTGAGACATTTTGTTTACATGTTTGCTTAACAACTACAACAAATTATACACATTGACAGTCTGGTCACATCTTCGCAGAAGCGACGTCTCGTATGTTTCAATAGGCTGTGATTGTTTCATGCTATTCTGTTACCTTAACATACAACAAACAATCAGTATTTTCAACATATATGTAAACGTTTAGGATAAGATGACCAGATTTTGGGGCAGTTTCATTCATTAATCTAACTTACAAGTCCTGGGCAACTGGCATATTTGTCAGAAGCGAAATCAATATATTGTCCAGAGTAAAGGTTTCTAAAGCGCCCCCTTAAATTCTTTGAATATTTAAGTACACATCCCAAGTTAACTTGAACCCTCAGAAGACTTTTTGAACAGAAATGATAAATAAGTGAAACTAGCTTACTAACTACTCCAGATACCTATCTAATAAACTTGATTTTTATCATTTCCCAAAAAGATTTAAAAAAAAGTTGTTAATTCAAAGTGCTTCATATTGCAGTCTTGAAATACGTAGATATTTCGGACACGGATTATTAAGAGATTTCTAACATTTGTTGACTACAAGACTTTAGTCAGGGATTATAAATATTTTGTTGCCGGAATACTTCGCATAGGACACGACGATATGGCTTGGAAGAGAGATATATACACATAACTGCGCGTTCAGGAAAATACTTATCTCACCACTTAAAGAACTAATTAATACATGTGCAACGTGAGAATAGAGGAATACTTTGGAAAACGTAATTTACATAAAAAGCGAGCATAACAATCAGTTATATAACATAACAACTGATCAGCTCCAGTTGCTCAATATCTGACACAACATAACTTCTGCCACATCGTCCAGTACTTTTGGATGTGTGAAAGTTATCCTAAAGCAATGTTGAGAGGCAAATTTATGACAGTTTAATATGCCATACTGATCGACGTGAGCTACTCACTCACTTTTTTTTCAACCAAAAAAAAAAATATTGACCTAAGACGAGATTAGTAAGAACGGAAGGAAAAGAACTGCAAAATAATCAGATGTGTTAATGAATGTGTTCATGTCCACCATACATGGACATTTTCATAGAGGAAACATAAAATTACGAAAATTTGAATCCATTTCATAATAAGTATAACCTATAAACTGAATGGCTCAAAACACTGTGAATCAAGGAAAAGCAAATATTTCCCTCAAAACGTCCTAATTCAAGGGAAAGTACATATCAAAAATAACTCTATTACAGGCTGACTGAGCCAGGTCACTCAAACGAGACTGACCGAGAGAAATCCGATCAGCATTTCACAGGGAATTAATACATGACGTAAAAATGAAATCAAATAAAATTAAATTCAAACACCAAATTTTCTAACAGAGGCTGTTTTCGCAACGTAATGCATAAAAAAGTAGGACTTACACAAAAGTTGTGCAGTTTCTCTGGTGATAAATACAAGTCAAACACTGCTCTTAAAAATTTCACATTTTCCCCCAGTCAGAATGCAATTGAAGTCTAGTCTGAATTGTGAATAATGATTCAACTTAATCAGTTACTTGTATATTTAAACATATTAGTCTGACCTGATATATACAAGGTGTAGTTTCCTTTCTCACTATAAAGATTTAGAGATTCGATAAACCTGACAGCATCACAGAAGAAATTATGAATTATTTGCTTCCGCACCACGCACCACCGAAAGAAGTTTTTTTCAAAGTTCAGTAAAAACTAAATTAAAGCTAATCAGCAGAGTTTTGGGGGTTCTCAGTTTTTGTCATATAACATCCTAATGCGCTTTTTTACTGCGGTGCAGAAACACTGTGGCAAATAAATATTGCACAATAATAATTAAAAGAAACAGTACCACAATGGGGAAATGACTGAATAATCCCGAGAAGAAATCAAATCCACTGCTAACTTTTACCTGCAGCCTCTCGGAAAGTGAAAACCTACGAATTAAAGACTCACTATTCATGGGCGAGATTTCCTTAAATGTTCTGAAGCTCTGTTGCCCTACGTCTGAGTCAGTATTTCTGTGAAATGATGGGCACGCCCAGGGGGTCTTGTAAAGTTTAACACTAGATCATTTGAAGTTTAACATAAAGTTTGACGCTAGATCATTCGCAGTAATTAAAATAAACACAGGTAACCCGAAGTTTTTGAAGTTTTTTTATCATTCACATCACAGCAATCTGGTTCGAGAAAAATACACTGCATTATTTACTGCCAAGCGAGCATTTTTTTGGTAACATCATAAATGCTTTCACTGCCAGCCGTACATCGAGAGACAGCAGACGGAGAGAGTTTGATGCTATAACATGATTTGCTTTTGTGTATGTGCGTGTGTGTACTTGCTCTTAACCTGCCCAAAACGAAGATCATGTCTGGAATAGTCTTTTGCCCCAGTTGTCAGTTTAGGAACAGTAGGAAAGTGATGGTTGATACAGCTGCCTTAATTATTAATTTTAACCTACATTTCTGGCACTTCAAAAGTGAATAAAAATACTCTTCTTTTCATGACTGTATGGTAAAGCCAGTAACTAATCTGAAATAACTCTCGAATGTATCATTTTTCCTCACCGAAAACCATTATTAAAAAAAAAACAGCGAAAATAACTATGATGCCAAGGAAACAGTTAAACATAAATTGGACAGTGACTACAGAAGACATCGATTAAGCTAACAATTTAGGATTAGTACTTTTGGAGTCTACATGAAAAAATGCGTTGGGGAACCCCGATAGGAACCAATTGGGTATGTATTCTGACCATATTACACAAGCAGATGCTCACCAATCGTGCCGAAGAACAGAAACGCACATGTCCAAGGTCGATTCGAAAAGTCAAGTGTGAAGTTTCAAGCTTAATACCAAAGCCATGCTGACACAGTGATTTCCTGCTTTATCACTGTATGCCCATCTATGTAAGCACGACTCAGTTTAAATACTAAACCATAGCTCCACTTTAAAGCAAATAAGACATTTCCGAAGTCCTCAGCTTCAGAATCGGCTTCAATACCTGTTTTAAAATACTTGAATTGACATAAGGAAAACTGAGATACTAAAGAGCAGCGTGGTCTGTGACACGTGACAAGATACAGAAATGAATACGATAATCGAAAATCTACCATCCACTTGAAACAGCAGTTTGACATTTTCCTTTTCACAAAGCTTCGAATACCAGTTTTCCGTTTGTTTGTTTGTTTTTTTTAGCACATGACAGTCGCATAGAATTGATTTCGAAAATTTCTACCAAATTTTAAAACATTACATGCATCTGCTGAATATGTCCGGCCTTTTTTTTAACCACAGCACATGGACCTTGCAGCTACCGAATTTCATCCATACGCAATTTTCCTCACATTCATCATCATTTAAAGGGTAACCTGCGATACAGTTGCATTTTCTTTAGAGGTACAATCCCAGTATCTTAAAATGCCAGAAACACAACTCTCGGGGTTTCACAAGTCATCTATATTTTTGCATTACACTAAAATCATGCTCTACAGACTGTTTCATGTCGACGACACGTTGGTCCACAGACATCTGTTACATCATCTGCTTTACAATGAAACACCTTCTCCTTCAGCACGTGAAAATGGAACGAAATGCGAATCAAATAATACTCATAATGGAACATATATGTTTATATATCAGTGTTTTTGTGTGCATGCAATTTTAAGTCGACGTTACAAATTAAAAGAATGCTTTACTTTTGCTCTAAAATCTTTTTTGTTGTCCAGTTGCTCTATACTATTTGTTTGAGTACATTCATCCGTTCGCTAAATTTGCCATCCTTTTTATTTACTTCGTGGGAATCTATGCTGCAACATTTGATAAATAATCTGATCATCTTATCTTCTATCAAACAGCAATCACAAAGCATTAAGTATAGATATATATATATATATGTGTGTGTGTGTGTGTGTGTATGTGTGTGCGTGTTGTGTGCTTGGGTTGAGATATTAAGGCAGTAGAACCAAACGGTGCTGTATGGGAGGTAGTGTATAGAAACAGGAGCGCTTCCAAAAGCCAGTGCAGAAATGTTTGCACTTGAATCGCCAACACTCGAGAATTTCAGCTGTCACTTAAGTTGCCATACCTTTCCATTATGACATCCTTATAAATACGAAATACTGATTTCTTCTTTGCTACAAAAAATCCCGCCTATTATACATGTGCGAATTCTTTGAGGTAAATGAGAGGTACGGCCATAAACACTCATTTTGTAGTTAAAGCAACCGAAGATTGGCTCTACTGCCTTATTGTTAATTTTTCTTTCTAAAAGCTTGAAATCACAGACACAGCTATCAACTTGTTTCCCTTATTTTATGTATGCCAAAAAGCATGCTATACATTAAATAAAAGGGACAAATTTAATACTTCTTCTATCATTTAAGTTTTTCTAACTAGCTTCCAGTAGCATTTTTATTAAACTTCTGTTGAACTCTCATATGCTACCAGACTAGGGTCCACCAAAAGGTACAAAAACAATGGCACCTAGTATTCTTCTTTGTACGGGAGAACTTTAGCCTATAATGCAGCCTGCTCATTATTTAACCTGTGTTTTCAATGCAATCTGATTTAAAATAAAATATTGCTTCAACTTTGGTTCAGGAAAAAGAAAAAAAAATCAAAACAAAAGTTTCGATACAGCTACGCAACTCACAGTATAATTGCTCTTTAACTGATCCACTTATATATATATATATGAAAAACTGAAATTTCAACCGCTTTTAAAGTAGTGGGGTGGAAGCTTCGGGTTCCGTGGCCAATTGCTCTATTCAATAGTTCATCATAGTTGTTCACATTAATACAGGAAAGGTTCTTGTCAATAATAGTCCTTAATGCGTTAGACCAGACCCTAACCTTTCACCCCATTCTCAGGACTGTTCGACTAGAACATTAACCTAGGTAATGTGAATGATCAGGGTGAAAAAGAAAAATATATACTTAGCAAGATTTCTCCAAACACCAAACACCTTACAAACACAACAGTGATAAATCGATCCTTATTAACACAGTCATTTTTATAAATGAGGTGTTCATTTCCACAGCTATATGTCTGATAGGAGCTGCGCTTTTCATGCAATTCAAAATTTAATATTATGATTTTTTCTACTATATACAGCATATCGGACTGACAATTAAATTAACAGCAGATCTGTGTTAGAACAACAATACAGTCACAGACATCAGTACAAGTACACAGGGATTGGATTTCTGAACTAAAGCGTTCCTTAAAATGTAATGAAGAAATTGTAAGACATCTAAAAGTCTATTTCCATGGTTCAGTACTATATCAGACCAGTAAACTGCTCAGCCTGTTTAACCTATATGTTGAATCAATGACCACCTTTATTTCCACATCAGGCTGCGCACAATATATCTGGAAATCAGTAGGACAACGTAACTGACCTAACTTCATGAAGTCAGATATCTGTAAAATGAACGTTAAGATACCACTGGAGTTTCGTAAAGAGGCATCATCGTCAAGCTGCACTATCTGGAGCAACCTGAACACAGAAGTTCTATCAACCTGTCACATTTGTATAAATCCTGTTTTACGAATATCATCTGATAAAGACTTCCAAAAAGGAGGCAGACCATGAAAAGCACTTACCTCAGGTTAGAAGGTTGATTATCATGAGAGTCATTTTTACAGAGATTTCTGACCAAGTTTGTTATATTAAGTACAGGGAGGACCATTTCCTCATTCTGAGTTCGTTTTGTCCCTATTCCTTTGACGGAAGAAACTAATCAAAGATTTTAACTTTCCAAACCTCCACAAACAAAGCAGAGGTTTGCTACTTTTGTCTGTGTGACTTCAGCTAACAATGAGAATCACCCCGCCAGGTACAACAATTTCAGATCCTCGATGAACACGAAAGTGCATGAGGCAGTGCCACTGTGTCTGAATCTGATTTGTTTAAATATTGGTGCTGATATGTCATATAATGAGACAGGCCATAGCTCTTTCGGTAAATCATGATAATTTGGCACAGATTTAGGAAGATTGTTTGGATGCTGTACTTGCAACAACAGGCATTACCATGACAAAAATGTAGGTTAGGAATTTAAACATAAGGCAAGTGTTCATACTTTGCTTCAGTCCTTTATAATGAGGCAGGCTGATTACTTTCTGATTTGTCAGGATATATTATATAACATGCAAAACACTGAAGGTACAAAGATTACGCAGCTAGTTATATCAGCTGGTGATTAGGAAAAGCACAGATGCAACACCCCTACAAATATGCCTAGAGACGTAATTCGTATCAGAAAAAAAGTTATTACAAAAGCTGAATGAGGTTCTATGAAGTGGACTTTTTTAAACTGTGCACTAATATTTGCTACTTTTGAAAGATACAAATTTCCGCATTCATAACAAATTCTAGAATTTCAATATAGTCGAGACAGTTGAATTTATTTAATTTTCCCGAACATGAGACAATAAGTAAAACTATAAAGTTTCACCTACAAATAAGCAAAGATATCTTTTCTGAAAAGGAAGCACTTCTTACACTTCCACATATTAAATTTACTAATTTACTCACTCTCTTTCTATAGAAAAATAAAAGTGTAAAATAAGGCTTTTTAATTTTCTGAGCAGGAACAGCTACAATTCTAAACAAGAACGAAACTTTAATTGCGGTTCAAAAAAGGGCCAAAAAAGAGAAAGAGAAAAATACTTAACAGAAAGATAATAAAAAGACGCAACACTCTAAATATCAAAAGCTGAAAACCAGCGTAAACTAAGCTACTAAACACATGGACTACAAAATTAAAGAAAAGGAGTTCAAAGAAGTTCCGAACTTTAACATTGAAAATAAACAATGAAGGTTGATAGAATTTCCTGCAGGTGTTGGTAGCATATCAGAACTATTATGCAACAAAGCATAAATGAATTTGATCAGACTTCAGATAGAAATGAAATTAAAAAAATATCCTAATTATAGGAAAATATATGTTGCAACTGCCAGTTTCTGATTGGCACTGTCTCAAAGAGCTAAAAAAAAAAAAAAGGCAATGTGTGCAGGCAACCTATGAAGACATGGCAACTATAAATATTCAGGTATTCTAATAAACCACGAAAATAAAACTCAAATTGTCATTTATTTATCACACCAATACAATGGTCAAACTGTTAAAGGCGATGAAAGCTGTTTTCTTTTCACGGTCAAGTAACATGGTAACATGATCCAGCTGAGATTCTTTGTTCTTTGCTTTTAATATGTTTGTTATGTATTCACTTTAACAGTAGTAATTTATGTATGCCTTTTTCACTCTATGGAATACAGTCTGTAATTACACTATGATAGTCAACAGACCAGCTTTTTTTTAAGAACATGTTCCATGTATCAGGAACTACATCATTACTTTCAAAAGCACACGAGGATTTCTTCTGATGTGGAATTATGCAAAATATACACACAAAATGCAGCAAAAAACCACATCATCGGCATCTGTGCAAAATGAAGTAATAACGAACATAACAAGCTGGAGAGTGAAAGGTCTATTCATAATGGTTTGCAAACATTTCCTGCAAGTAGTTTACAATGAACAAAATAAAAAAATTCATACATTGTCTTTACAGTTTTCTAAAAACCTCTAAAAGTTAGCACAAGAACCAAAAGTAATACTTAGAGTAATGCATAAAGTGCCCTATCAAAAACTGCAGCTCTACATAGTTCAAACAGAAGGTACAGATTTCCATATACTAGGCTTTGATTTAATATAATCTGTATTTAAATCAAAGTAGCGGTACAAGAGTACACAACTAAAAACATGAGCTAAACTTCAAGCGTTCAAGAAAATGAAACTTCTATTCAGTTGTCAGTAGTGTAAAACCAAAATGTTTCGAATCAGTTTTGGCTAATCACTTATATTCAAATGATACCACGAATCACAGGTAACATGAAACGTTCTGAATTCAATCAAAGAGAAAGTGTAGTGAATAACGAAAATTTCTCTGTAATAGTTTATGAGATTAATAAGATCAATGGGGACAAGTGTTGCATCTATTCCTTCACTGATCTCTTACCTAAAAAGTTTTCAGGATGCCGATATTGTTAATCTCTTCATACACCGTGAAAACACTCCATGATTATGTTGTTGGTGAATTATACATGTAGGAAGTAGATTATTACATCTGGTAAAGCTAGAGATATGATCATTCATCCCTTTAAACATAGAAAAAAATGAGCACTATATATGACACTAGACCACTGTATGTGTAAACACCAGGATTAGCACTAAGTCCAGATGACTTAAAAGTTTCACTGAGACTTCTTAAAAAACATTCTGTCCTCAGTTCGCGCTGTCAGAATCAAACAAACCATGAGAAACACTTTTATACAAATGACAATTTTTTCTAGTCTTCGTAACAATACAGTTCACAGAATGTATAAACACGCTGAATAGTTTTATTAGCATAATTTATTCTACTTAACTTCCTAAATTCTAATGAACATGAAGCCTAAGAGTCCAAAGCATAAAATATGTCTCAGACTCAAGCAGCACCAGCAGAAAACATCTTTTGTCATTTAATTTCCTAAAGGTAATTAAAACTGTTGCACAATTAGTAAGCAGAGCTGGGAACATATAACAATATTTATGGTAAAAGGAATTAGAAGACAACAGCATGGGGTGCAGTTTGATTTACAAATTTCCGAGTGTCACAGATCCTCCTTCAAGTTGTGTGAAATGGGATCTACAATAATACAGCACGTTTTGGCAACGAAATTTGACATAAGGGTCCACGCAATTGTACCAGAAGTCCTTGTTTCTCTATGCACGTTAGAAAAAAAAGTAAAACCAAACCAAATTATCTAAAAACCTATCCATGTGATACATTTAAAGAATATCGGTTTCGTAAATTTTGTTCTGTTGTGATTGTGCCGCTGATGGCTTGGCTGGCACAGAGGGAGCATTGGTGGTGGTCGATTTGACTGAAGCAGGCATTGTGGCAGGACGTGTAGTGAAATTGACCGTAGTGCCTGCAAGATGGGTTAGCGAGCCGGATGATGGTGTCAGAGAAAAGGCAGTCTTTGACAGGATATTACTTTCACTGCCAGTCTTCTTGAGGTCATTGAGGAGAATAGGTGTCGAGGTAGCTGACCTCGGGGGAGAGAAACGTTGAAGGATTTGGCCTCTCTGAAGTTGCTGAAGGCGAGCGTATTGCTCCTGCAGATGCTTCTGCTTGCGCAGGAGCTCCTGATGACGCTGCTCTAAAACTTCTTGCCGTGAGCGTGGAGGAGTAGGAGGCCCCAATTTTTTTGATGATTTGCTAGGAGTGCTGCCACCATCTGGAGGAGTACCGTGAGAACTTCCGCTTGAAGACTTTCGTTCTAACTTTCCAATGGGTGATGATCCGCTGCCTGTTTGCACCTGTAAGCCCTCTTGAGAATTGACACTTTCGCTGCTGCTGCTATTACTGGAAAGTTGCTCTCGGCGGAGAGAATCATCAGAAATGGCACTGGTTCGCAACAGCTCATCATCTTTTTCTTTTTGAGCAGTTCCCTCGTCTTTTGACACAGAACGAGGAGCAGGAGTACGCTTCACCATGCTTTCCACTTCACCAGCAGGTGCAGAGTTGCTGCGCAGTTGACTGAAACATACGTCTCGAGGACTTCCAGGTACAACATCAGAAGCATCGGATGTTGGAGAAGTTAACGGCGATCGACTTGTGGTCCTTGGTGGTGGTGGAGGAGGAGCCTTTTTACTGATGATAGGATTAGTAGAAACTGTACCTTCAACGCCATCTATTATGGTCTGCTTTGTGTTGCCTCCCGGGTTGACAGCTACCCTGGCAATCATGTCTTGCACATGAGGTGACTTCTTACCATCTGGAGCTGGCGAGTGAGATGGTGACAAATTAACACTCTGGCGCTGGCCTCCGGATTCGCTGACTTGCAGCTTGCTAGTGATTGTTTTTGGCGTGTCAAAGGCACTACTTCCTGAAGAGGTCACTTTTGTCTGCCCCGGCAAAGATGGTACTACACCATGAGTTGGAGTGCGCACGGGTGACTCAGCACTCGGATATGATGGCAAACGACGCTGGGGACCGAGAAGCCCAGGAATGTTATCCCGCTTCTGTTCCAGAGGCTTAGTAAATGTTTGAAGCTCGTCTAGAAGGGCATCTAGAGCATTTTCTGTGCGAGAACCTCTCTGATGTCCATCAGGTGGCACATGGATTACAGTATGAGGATCAGAAGTAATGGTCTAAAAAAATTAATAATATTCAATTAAAACTGATTCGAGTACATAATACAAGTAAAAAGAAAATCAGTCAATTATATTTATTTAAAATTGAATCAAATACACTACAACTGTATATCTTGGCGTTCACACTTGGTTACCAGAAAAACCAAGTATGAACATTAGTTTTGCACTTAAGATTCTTTTAGCATCATAGTCATACAACTCAGCGTGTAAAATTAAGAAGGTAATCGCTGGACAAGACAAACCATTAAAAAAACAGCAAACTGATAAGAAAAAAACACAAGGTAACAGACAAGGTCATAAAACCAAATTCAATGAAACTCAAAGGGAAAAGTTCCTAGTTTTCAGGGAAATATGTAGGAAAATATGTAAAAAAAAGCTCCACAGAAATATAAAAATATTATTATTATACAGGAATCATTTGTACTGTGTGAAAAAAATGAAACATACAGCTCGTAAGAAAAGACTTGCATGTACAAATATGTAACATTTGACACCGTGGATTGCAGAAGCACGCAGTGGACAATTCAGCAATTAGACATAGCCGTTTGTCGTAGTCAAACTCTTCGAATTACATCCAGAAGTCAATAGCACAAGCTTTTTAATCAACACATGTACTTGAAATATCAACAAATTATTGTTTCTTAGTTTGAAACATGGACTTCATATAAGTACAGAAGTCTGTTTATGATCTATGGAAATAACACACAAAGAATTCACTGAGAGAATCCCATTTGATGCAACTAAAGACGCCATAGTACTTTGCATGGGAGTACCACGCTACCATAACCTCGGTGCAACATCATAACGTTTACTGCAAAGGGCTATAAGAGAATTCAGCTACTCTAGGATTTTGTCTATCTTCAGAAAGTAACGGATTTTTCGTGACTATCCATACAAGATGACTTAATCTAACTAACATTAAATTTCATGGATAAGTTTATAGAATGTTCATCGAAAAAAGGTATTAATTACATCACTAATACTTCCCATTCTGTTATTTCATTGCTTCATCAACTCCTAAACTTGAATATCTTGCACTTTTATCTTACTTCTTTCTTTTTTTTTTGTAAATTCATTTTTTACAAGCTGAGAAGGGCTATGTAACGTGTTTCCTCTTTGGTCAGTGGTTGACTGCGTCACCATTAGATGTCTAACTGTAACTGTGTAAAGTCTCTACTATATAATGTACTGTGTACCTGATGTTAACTTAGCTTCACCGTAAATTGTGATTGTACGAACGAGTCTTTGTTGGTTGTCAAACTTATTTACTTAGTCTTCTTCGAGAAAGGTTTCGTGTCTTCTAGTTACAGGTTTAAGATTTAAGTATAGATAGCTTCAGTTGGTACATCTTTTAGGTAGCACTTTGTAAGCTTTCCCTTACAGCTAGTGACCGTATCAGCAGCCACTTATTAATTTTTAGTGTGTGTTTTTCTTTCTTTCTTTCGTTATTTTATGTTGCTTTCTGTTTTATTTTGTGCGGCACGAAACTTCTCCTAACGTTTTCGCTTATCTGTGTTATTAACGGTCTGGCTGAGTTCGAAACCTGTACCTGGGCGTGTGGTTACAGCCACACACGCATATAAGCCCATTCAACAACGTAAAAGTCAGTGGCTACTGTTCAAATTATTCCAGAATGTGTTATATATCACTATATTATTTGTCAAAGTCCAACTGAAGGATGATTAATAGAGAAATTTATTTATATGCTGTCCTGTGTTATTTATAACACTATTTGCGCTTTAAAATTTGTTTTTTTCTCCTAGGCTTTAGCTCAAGTTTTATAACGCACATCAACAAATCACGCATCGCAACAGAATTCCGCATTAATTTCGCTCACTGCAACAAATTCCTTTAAACATTTGAAAAACAAAATTGCATGTTGTACGTGAATATACAGGTACAACATTCAGCCTTTCTAGTGAAATTATGTTAAACAGAAATTCAGACTTAGCCAAACCCTTGAAGAAAAATTCTTGCTAATGAGGTCATGGATCTTATGATAAATAACTAGTTTTTCACTTACCGGACCGTTTTCTAAAATTAAGACCATGAATGCTTATAAAAATATTGAACACAATCTGGATCAGAGTCCAATATGCTGAGGAAACTTTGGTTCGGATCTTGTTACGTGTAAATATACCGGGAACTATGTACAAACTGCAGCTTTAATTCCAAGGTAAACACGAAAGTTCTTGCCGTTTGCGACGTAGCATGGGAGCAAGCGAACACTGATACGGGAACAAGTGCATCACGCCCCGGAAAAACGGTCAGGGTGGTAGTGACGACATCGACCGTGACCTATAAAGGCGTTGTACGCACGCAACGCAGTCATTGTTCAAGCAGCGGCGAAGGGAAATGGAGGTGTCGAAGCAGCACTTACGAGGTTGCCTGCATTATGACTTCAAAGTCGGCTTGTCCACG
>AZMS01S00001163.1:130789-141083 GCA_000661875.1 Acanthoscurria geniculata | reverse complement strand
CTCTGTGGATGCCATCACTACATCACGCTCTCACCTTGTACTTCACATCAGGTATGTATCTCTGCTTTCCCTCTCTTTGTGTATTACATGTCTTCACATTCCACCCACTCTTTCCTGGTGTTGCATTTTCTATGTCGGGCAGTGTATTTGATAAAATAAGTAAATAGCGGGTAATTTTAAGCAATTGTCTGAAAAAAATGGTAAATTATAAAAAGAAAAAAATTTATGAAAAGTCTGGTTTAGTACAGATGTTTTGGCAAACCTCCTCTCATGAAAGTCCCTTAACATTGTAGGCGAAACTAGTCAGGTTAAAATAAGGATTGCTAAGTTTGTTGAAAAACGTTGAGTTTATTTGTTATTGCTTTTAGGGGACAGCTGTTTGTTATTGCAGAATCATCACCAAAACGGTGGAAGCTAAGGCTCCCAGATCTGCCACTACTCATCGTGTTCTCGTTCCGAGATCATTCGCCAACTCGTCTAGCACGATACATATATTTTTAAACATCCTATATTTTTAACGACATATAGTATATTGTTAAACACCATTCTAGCACTATGTACACATTTTTCGTATATTATATATATAATGCAAAAGGATAACATGCGACATATTTTGAAAAAGTTTTAATTTCCCGAGCTGTTATTACGTTATGTTAACCGATAGAAAAAAAAATGGACATCACTTAAAATACTGCAAGCGAATTCCAATCTGTTTCATTCGGATTAGAATTTCGTATCAGTAAAACTCTGTTGTCAACAAAGAAATCTGTATTCTCACTTATCCACTTGAATTTGGTATTAATACAATCATTAAATATATACGATGAGTTAATTACATCACAATCACTGTAACGTCATCTGCAAAGAACAGTTCAGTGTCTACACTACAAACAGAGATACAAATTGGTGACGTAGAGAAGATGAAATTATCGAATTTCTTTATCGTTAGATTTTTATAGAAATCAAAATAACAAAAGAAGAATCTGCTCCATTTTTAATTCTTTTCTTACCAACAAACTGAATAATGCACTTCACAAGTCTCACGCACGCTTCTGGCTGTTTGCGGTCCCTTTTTCGCTTTCTACATGAGTGTCATTTGTTTCTTTTAATTCAGACATGCTTTCACTTGGCCTTTTAACCTTTTTATGACTATTGACTAATTTACTGGACTTTACTTATTTATATGGTCACTTTGCTCTTTACTAATGTGTTTTCTGTTTTGACTCTCTTTCTACTTGAATACCACCCTATGTTTTACTGCCTTATGTTTTCCCCTTGTCCTTATTTTATGATCTTGTCATCTTATTTATTTTTCTGGTTATTTTGATTCCTTGTTGAGTATCATCGAATCAACATTCAGTTTTATGTTTTAGGTACTTTTGTCTTCTTGGTGCTCTTTGGCCAGTCTTGGAACTTCCGCCAAAAATCACAATGACCAACCACACACGCTGTTGGTGTGTGTGGTTGGTCAGTGTGTGTGTGGTTGGTCAGTTGTGACATTAGATATGCCACACTTTGATGAAACTCAACAGTCTGTGAAATAGGATATAGCATAGCTTTACCTCTTTACTTTTCAAAAACTGACTGATTTTCATCAAATTTTGACGAAAGTGCTTCATTTTGTTTTCAACATAATCCAGAGTTGTATTTATTTATTGTTATCACACAAATACACACAAAAGCAAAATAAATAGTTTCTTTCTGTGCAGCTTCTGTCAGTTCCTGAAGTCTCAAAATATTCCAAAATGTATTACACATTATGTTTACAAAGTATTAAAACTTTACGACACTGCTCTTTGCAGCAGTCCCACAAAGCTTGAATATGGTATTTTATTACTGATTATAGGTTTTTAATAAAATGCCACAGTGATTAGCTTTTGGACACTTATAATAATAATAATAATGCAGACACTTTTCACAAAGTGGGAAAGCCAAGATAAATACAACAATAAAGCGGAAAAGACTGTAGAAATAGTATTCATACTATATTGTTAGTCTTCTGAAACTGTTTAATTCTAGAAGGACATTACATCGGATTTCAAATATGTACTAAAAATGCGTATCACAGATTCACTTGCTGTAAACCTCTAGGTGGAAGAAACTCAAACATGCAGAAAAAGTCAGGGAATTTTGAGGGCGACCATTATAAAGCACAAACTGTCCGAAGAAAGCAGACAGGAAAACTCAGAAATGTGAACAAGAGTTACTAGAAGAATCAATATTCCAGTCAGTGTTTATTCAAGTACATATGTTGCACTGCAGAAACAAAACCATAGAACTCAGCAAGTTTCTTACAGTTTATGCGAAAAAAAGGTGCTTAAATTGAGGAACAAAGAAATACTCAAATAACACACTATGGAATATTTTGAAAGTTCTGCCTACTACGATAACAAGGTTGCCATATTAGAATGTTTACGTAATTACTGCAAAAATATGGTATAGTTTTGGACATGCCACATTTTCGCTTCTGAAAAAGTGCTCTCTGCGAAACTAGCTACTGAAGAATTTTGGCCATATTCGTGTAAATCATTTGGATTACAACTGCATTACTGAACTTCAGTAGAGAAACACAATTGGAATGTTTTAAAGCAAAGTCTTGAAAAAAAGATTGGCAAATTTTAAATATTCTGCTATTTTCTGATATTGATATATTATAGAAATGAAGCTTCATAATACGTGAAAGATAAGTTTTCCACATGAATTGATAGTCACATCAGTTTCATTTATGTTAATAGAATCACGGAGGATATTTTTAGGTCATGGGAGGCTTGGCTTGGCCACTTTATGAACTTGTGAAAACCGGAGCCCCCGAGAGTGAAAGATATTCAGAACAAATCCTATATATGGTTTCACCCGTTTATGCAGAGCCAGGAGTACAAAGTCGAATAAACACGTAGACACGAAACACCAATCCCCTCCCCCCATTTGCTTTTTGTTTATCTTTTTGTTTACCTCCTGGCTCAGAAATTTCTCCCGAGGGCACCAGTTACTGCACAATAATATTCATTTACAAAGGGTCAAAATAAAGGTGCAGGAAAACAGGGTAAAGGAAAAGGGTGGTATTTAAGTAATAAAACGTTAAAACATGGAGCACGGACCAACCTTCTCATCCGATCCCAGAATAGGGTACCCTTTCCATAGGCTGCATTGTGAAGGAAAAAACAGTAACCGCTGACTAAGGTTTCATTAAAAAAAAGATTTATAACTTATAATTCTGAAAAATGTCCAATCAAGCAGCCAGATAAAAAGAGAGAGACAGAGACAGAGAGAAGATGAAATGTGACTGTGCCAAAGATTTTTTTTTTTAATGCGCAAGCGTTCTTTTTTATAAGCAAAAATTGAAGAAGAAAATAAGACTTTTCTTTAACAATTTCTCATTGTGATTTAGAGTGACAGAATTGTGGACTTATTACCTACATTATAATTGCTTCTTCTTTTTTCCTAGGAGAAACATGATATAAAATCATTACTCACGAAACAAAGAACGCTATTACACTGTTGATTCTTATTTCACCTATTGTATTCTAGTAACGTCTCGTATTACAGCAAAGATACTACCATTAAAGAAATTCTGGAGATGTACTGTTACTTTAATAGTTTATTTAGGAAGCAGTTATTTAAACTTCGGCCACAACAGATTTTCATTTGTGTTGTTTTAGGATATCTGTGTTACATGCATCTGATAATGACTTGTATTCACCCAACGACACTGAAAACTACAGCAATTTGGCAGTCGTCGATTTCTCATATGCCAAATTATCCGGAACAAATAAAAGAGATGCTAATGTTTACGACGTCGTATTCCGTTACAAAATATACTAACATAAAATGCACGTATATTTCCCATATCTAAGGAAGTTGAAAGCCTAGTGGCTATGTTTCGCCAGGTCTGCAATGCAAATATATATATATCGATGATAACGCTTAATTAAAAACAGTGGGCAGTAAGTAAAATGTCGAGATAAGAGTTTGATATATGCCCCGTCTATAAATTACAGCACAAACGGTTTGTAATAAGCAGAGATAAACCAATGTATGTCTGGTTTACGACATTTTGTGGCTGAGAATGAATGTCTCAATATAACATTCTTAGGACATTCCCGAGTAATCCGATGTCACCTATCAAGAGTTGCAAGTTATGTTCCACAATCATGCGACGAAATGCCACAGCTGCATATTTCACGTGGGATGGTTTTATGAGAGGTGGAATGAGGGCAGAGAGCAAAGGAGCTTGTGTTTTAAAGACAGATGTGTACTATAAGTACAAATTGGTATGTACCCATGCAAAACAGTAGGCCACAACTCTGAAAAGAAATGAAGAAGAAATAAAATCCACTCCAGAACAATGGGAGATATTAAAAGATATTCTTCTGAATTAGCCCTAATGCATATTTATTGTTTTGGTCAAAAAGCACTACAATACACACTAAACAAGGAAACCATGTGAGAACAATTTTCAAGTGCACTCTTTGTCCTGCTTATACATCTCTTGCACCTATGACATATTGAAAGTAATGTACGGCAAACACATGCTCAGCTGTATGAACTCTAAGAAACATCATTAATTTTTGTTCTCAACCCTGATCCTTTCTTCCTCTCATACCTCTGTCAGCTTTTCAAGGTTCAAAAAACTTATATTACCGTTCTTTCCCGTTAATGTATAAACTTGATACCCGTGTTAAACAAATCCAACTGCTTCTGAATGTTCTACTAAAATCCGGAGAAAACAAAAGTTCAGCAAAGGAACAAGAACTAGGGTAACCAGTACAGCTGGACTCCTCAACACAGATTACTAACTTAATCCGCCTAAAGTATTTAAAGTAACTACTGCACTTTGTCGATTTCCTTGTAATTTATCATATGCCTATCCCTGTTATCTCAGCGTTTTACATATATTTTCAGGGCTTCAGATACCACACCGCTCAAAATGCAACAATTAGGGGAGCATGTGACGTTGGCGACGTGATGCAAGCCAATCATCTTACCGAAACATGGAAAACGCAAGTCGAGTCTGACGTAGACAGTAGAAGCCTGCAGATCTATATGAAAATTAGCATCTGTCACGTCAGAATGCAGAAATCACAAATTAGGATAAAAACGCGGGTTTTCCGGGAGCTCTCTTATTCTGCCCGTTTATAGTGAAATTTCGTTTCCTGAAGTTTCCGTGAATCGAACTGTTCGAAAGATGTATCTACGGCATCATTTACTGGAATCAACGGCGTGGAGAACTACTGACAGGCTGGAGGCAGGTCATACATAGCGGGTGGTAGCAGAAGCCATTGATGTGTCACGAAGTATCTTTTCGCGACTATGGAATCGATTTCAGGATACGGGAAGTTTTCGAAGAAGGCATGGTCAAGGTCGTTCACGAACACCTACAGCAAGGAAAGACCGTTATCTATTGTTAACAACCCGTCGGAACAGGCGGCAAAATGATATTCAGCTCCAGCGCGAGCTTCACGTGGCAACAGGACGCAGGTTCTCATCTCAAACCATCCGCAATCGCCTTCACCACGGTAGCCTTTATGCACGGAGACCAGTGGTGTCCTTTATGCACCGAGACCCATTAACCGCACGACACCGTAGGGTCCGTAGAAACTGGCCGAGGAACATCGTGATTGGGGATACGACGAGTGGAGTCAAGTTCTCCTCTCTGACTAGTTGATATTCAGTATGGACTCTGACAGTCGACAAGTTCTTATCAGGAGGGAACGCAGCACATGAAATAACCCAGCTTTTGTGTAGAAAACATCACGTTACGGCGGACATGGATTAATGCTCTGCGCAGGCATAAGTATCGGCGGACGTACGGACCTGTACGTCGTCCGCAATGGTAGTCTAATGGCCCAGCGGTATAGAGACGAGATTCTCAAACCTATTGTCATGCCATATGTTACATCCATCCGTGATTCTTTCGTTTTCATGGACGATAACGCTCGACTTCATCGAGCTCGGCTAGTGGACAGCTTGCTTCAAGAGGAGGGAATCGAGCGTATGGAGTGGCCAGCATGATCCCCTGACTTAAATTCCATTGAGCATACATGGGACGCACTTAGCAGAAGCATTGCAGTTAGGCCGGCACCTCCGTTGACTCTTCATGAACTGGAGACTACCCTCATTGACGAGTGGCGAAGAGTCCTCCAAAACCTCCTTAATAACTTCATCAACACCATGCCACACAGATGTGCAGCGCTCTTAGTCGTTCGAGGAGACCACACACCCTACTAGAAGTCAGTTGTCACCCTAAAAAAGTCATATTTTTTTGTTGTACAGATATGCATTTTGTTGTATAGCGTATAGCATTATGTGCATTAAATGATAACATTGCATACAGATTCGCTAATATGCTTTTATCTAACCCATATTACTGAATATTCTACTGTATCTTTACAGTGACAAATGATTTTCCTTACAATATCTCTTGCTCCCCTAATTATTTTGAGCAGTGCACTACTTATAAAAGCACGGTGGCATCCCGGTCATTTAGCCCCCGACCAAGAATAGCAGTGATTTTTTTCTCCCCAGGATTTTGAGGTTTTATCAAATCACAGTTGCTTTAACAAAGAAAACAATCTTTTGAATATTTAGCCACCAAAAAAGAAGCAGAAAGGCAAATGAGCACAGCCAACTGCTTTGACAAAGAAGATATCTTTTGAATATTTAGCCACCAAAAAAGAAGCAGAAAGGCAAATGAGCACAGCCAACTGCTTTGACAAAGAAGAAAAAAAAAATAATAGGAAAAACGATATATTGCATATTTCCAGCATTAACTGCTTCTTTCCTGTCTTCCTACATTCTTTCACAACAAACCTCTGACATAACAATTCTCTTTAACTACAGTAATCCCTGCCTTCCTATTAGATAGTGTTATTCGTAGTATTTTATTATTTTTTTTCTAATTATAAGAAGTTAAGTATGAATCACCAAACTGTGGACGGTGATCCCCCCTAAGAAGAAGGAAATTATTTCAGAGGTAAGTACGTAGGTTAGTTGCGTTATGGTTCTGAAAAAGGAACATTAAAATCGCGGAGATGAACCTTGTAAAAAAAAAAAAAATCCTGTATACAACTAACCGAAAAATAATAATAAACAGAATACATTCGCCGTAACCTGATCATTTTCTCTTTAAACGCCACAGTATCAATCTGAGACAGCTGACTGCTAAATAATGGCTAAAAAAAAAAAGAATACATATCGACGACTCAAAATGACAGCGATAGTCGGGTCAAGACTTCACGTCACTTTGACGGAAAACCAATGGGGGTCAGTACTATTCACAGATTGGTCCGGATATGCTTTGCAGAGCAATTCCAGGCGTGCTCTGATCTGGAGATAACCAGGGACAGGTCATCCCTGTATCCGTGAAAGGGACACTTATGGTGGAGGTAGCGTGTTGGTTTGGTGTGGCAACTCTTTGAGTGGACTCACAGACTTGC
The DNA here is from genome assembly GCA_000661875.1 of Acanthoscurria geniculata. Lineage (NCBI taxonomy): Eukaryota > Metazoa > Arthropoda > Arachnida > Araneae > Theraphosidae > Acanthoscurria > Acanthoscurria geniculata. Next base: position 133,647 of record AZMS01S00001163.1, on the reverse strand, counting down.
ATGTGCTCCAAGAGGAAACATGGATGCTAGAAGATACAGGGACGATGTCCTAGACCCCATTGTTCGTCCATATGTAGCTGCAATACGTGTGGTCTGCCAATCATCCCGACCTTAATCCGATAGAGTATATGTGGGACTCGCTAGGGAGACGCGTTGCTGCCCTCAACTACCCTCCCCCAGATCTGGAGGGGCTTCGAGGAGCTTTGCAAGAACAATGGTCGTTGCTCCTAGACACTATCATCAACAGCATGAAATATCACCGTGCAGCTTGCATTGCCAATCTTCTCGGTTTCATTTTTCCCCCCAATCCAATCCTCTGTTTCCTCTTCCCAATCCTATCTCCCAACTTTCCCTTTCCCCAATTTTTTTTCCTTTTCCCAATCCTCTGTTTCCTTTTCTCTCTCTCTCTCTCTCCGCTACTCCACAAATTACCTGTGTAACCATGAGCTTTGGGGGACATTTCTACTAGCTTTGCTACTTGTCCTCCTTTTTCCAGATTTTGAGATCCTTGGTTCAGTATAAATTTTCTTTTGCATATGTATTAATTTCGTTTTTTTTTTTTATCACAAGATATAATTTTTTTGTACAAATCTTCATTTTCGTCTACACTTATACCAATTTTGTATTTTTATTTTCTTAATGTATCACAAGATTTCGGCACCTCAATTTTTCTTTTTTCATCGGAAATAAATAATTGTTTAATAAAAAAAATGAATTACACCTTGTTTCTGACCTGGTTCTGTATGTGCTACTTTTTGTAGGAAATAAGTGTTTCATCCCAAATTTTTTGGGTCTTTTTCTAACGTACAATATGATACCGGTTTTCAACACATTTCAGACAAATTCAAATATTTTTTTTCAGTTACCGCGATTTTTATGTTTTTTCCTCAATTTATGGAAATCAGTGCAGTTCAGCTACTTTCCTCTTTGACTAAAATTCCGACCTTTGCTACTTTCATGCGGTTTTCCTTTAATGGGATCAGCCTCAGTCTTCCGGTTGTCAGTCGATAAACACCAGTCATGAACGGACCATTACTGCATTTCTATCCATGAAGAGCTTCGTTAAATTTAGCTGTTCTGCCCAAATGGGAAAAGGCACGTTCTAGGACTAGCTGAGAATCCTTGCATTTTTTTATGTCCGTTTCAGCAGAGCGCCGAATCCGCGTCCATCAAGAATGGTTATCACCATCACAGTCATAGAAAGCAATGATCATCGCCTTCACGTTGCTGCGGTTCTGCCGGACCTTTGGTCGTCGCGGTGAACCGCAATGTCGGCATTCATTAGATTGACGTTTCAGTTCCGGCTCGTATGACCGAGTCTACGTATCATGTAGGGTAATGATACAACGTAAAAACGCTTCTCCTTCATTCTCGTACCGTTCCAAATGAGTACGAGCAGCTTCATAAAGCTCCCATTTCTCTACATCACAGAGATCAAGTGGAACCTAGCGAGATGCAGTTTTTCCCATGTTCATTCGTCCCTTCAGAATATGCAGGCCGGTAGTGTGAGACAGGCTAATCTCATGGATGATTTCACGAATTGTCCACCGTCGATCATTTTCCAGTAATGCGGACACGGCGCGTACCTGCTCTTTGGTAGGTTCGGGACACCCGTGCTGAAATTCGTCAACGACATTCTAACGCCTTTGCTTGAATACTTTCCGCCATATGCAACCATACTGTACCGAAATGCAGGTATGCCAGAAGCCTGTACAAGCCCCTCATAGCAATGTTTTACGGTACGTCCCCTCTCGACTTCAGTTTTCAGCCAACACCACTACTACAACTTCAAATGCATGATTTCGACCGGCTAGCTATGCCAACGTCCCTTTGTGTCGCTACCACGCAGGCGCCGTCCTAGGCAGTACGAAACCATTCCGCCTACCATTAGGTCGAGGAGTAATTTTGCCGCATAGCCGGAATAATGTTTTCACCCTTCACGTCTCCCGTGTAACGGCGTTCTCACTATTAAATTTCCAACCCTTGTACGAGTCTACATACTACAGTTTGTAAAAACTGCAGCACCGGGAAGGAACCACGGTAATCACCTGAAACGTACAGGATATGTGAAGTAGGATATGATATGCAAATGATTAGAATAGCTGAGTAATTGCACACGTCGGGGCACAGCAGCGCCGTCGGAATTGTCGCGTTTGGGGTATAAATAGAGGGCTGTTTCGGAGTCATACAAGTAGTGCATCTCGGACAGCGAGCTGTAAAAGTGTTTCCAGGACGCACTATGCCTCGTCGACGACGAAGGGTGCAATAACCACAAGTGACAAAGTTTGAACGTAGACGCATGATTGATTTGCATGAAGGTGGATTTTCCTACCGCAGCACTGCTGCTCCTACGTAACGTAATGCCACGACAGTGATGTGCGTGTGGAGGCAGTGGACCGAAGAGAACCGGGTACATCGCAAATCTGGCAGTGGACCACAAAATGTAAAGACACCGCGGGATGACAGACACCTCGCCAACATGGCAGTGACGGACCATTCAGCGTCATCGCAAGTTTTAGCACAGAAGTGGCACTGCAACAGGTGTGGCAATGTCTGCCAGCACAATTCGTCGCCATCTTCTGCACAGAGGACTGGTTGTACGCATCCCTTTGCGGCAGATTCCCTTGACCCTGAATCGTCGACGGCTCCGGCTACAATGAGGTTGTGAAGGCAGGCAATGGCGTGCTAATGCTAATTGACAACATGTCGTGTTTTCGGTAACTTGGACCACAATGATGGCCGCATATGCATTCGAAGGTATTGTGGTGAGCGCAATCTTCCAGCATATATTTGCTAGCGTCATACCGGCCGAACGCCTAAAGTGATGGTGTGGGTCGCCATTGGGGTACCATTCGCGA
>AZMS01S00000928.1:124732-134923 GCA_000661875.1 Acanthoscurria geniculata | reverse complement strand
ACAGTGCTACTGGATGGAATGTTTCCAGCTCCAAAACATTCAGGTTTGCTGGTCATACTCTCAATAGCAATGTTTTCTTCAGTAACATGAGGCATCAGATCATCATCCAGATCTTTAACTAAAACATTAGAATCTACATCTACTGATTTTTCTGCTTCTTCAACCATACCAAGACTAGAAGACACATCAGTGTAATCATCTTCAAGTTCAGAGGTTTTCACAGATTTAAAGGACTTCTCTTCTGAATATGAACAACTTTCAAACTGGACCTCACTTTCACTAGCTTTGCTGGCATGAGATTCTTGAATTCCAGCAACTTTTTCAGTTTCAGCAGCAACAGAATCATAACTTAAAACACATTCATCTGCCTCACTTAATTTTTGCTGTATTTTATCAGTAGCAAACTCTGTACCCTGACCAGAAGATTCAAGGTGACTAAGTTCATGTGCAACAGAAGAATCTGATTCTTCAGATGACAGAGTAGATGTCTTGTGAAGAACTGCAATACTGGAACCTTCACTTTCTTCTATGTGCTCAACTGGTTCACTCTCTCTAAGAAAACTTAAGTCACCTTTAAAATCCACACAGACATCGGCCTTCTCAGATGTTACAACATGGTCTTCCATTGATTGAGAAATATCAGTTTCTGATAGATGTAATATTGTCTTGCTTGGCTGATCACTGCTGGCTGTGAATGATGTATCACTTTCTTTGTGTTGTTCTACAGTTTCCTCTACTTTTTTCAGCTCACTGTCACAACAAAGTTTCTCTTCTACTGTATGCTGTTCAACAGAGACCAGGTCATCCAAATCACCAACAGAATCTCCATATTCTGCATCACTCCATTTGTCCAATTCTTCGTTTGTTATAAACTTTGAGGAAGCATCAGCGAACTGATCATCATCATCATCATGATCATCAGTATCAACGGTTCTTGATATCAACAAAGTTTCAGCACCCATTGTACCAGTACATACATCAGATGATGCCAATAAATGCATATCAGTATGTGCTGCTGGGGCAGCAACAATACCTTGAGAAAATGCTACTGCATCTACAGCTTTGATTTTTTCAGTGACAGGTAGTGAAGCAGCAGCCAGGACTCCTCCAGTGACTGTTGCTGCATTGGTAACTTCAATTTCTTCAGAAGGCTCTATTGCAGTAGTAACCTGCACTACTTCTGTCACTGCTGCTGGCATAGAAACCATGATATCTTTAGCGGGCATTAGTGTAGCAGTAATTTTTGCTTCAGTAGCATCAATGTCTTTGCTAAGTGATACTGGAGAAGTAGAAGTAATCTTTACTTCTTCAGTGAGTGTTGTTACTTCAGTAACTGCACTTTGGGTGGGTGCTATTGCATCAACATTCTGGCCTTCTTTGGTGGGTGTCACTGCATCAGAAACCTTGATTCCTTCAATGAATGTTACTGGTACAGAAACCTCAATTATCTCAGAGAGTGTTACTGCCTCAACTTTAGCAATAGCTGTTGAAGTAGGAACCACAGTGTCTTCAGCTAATGTTGCTGCAGCTGTAATTTTGATTTCTTCACCCAGTGGTGCTGGAGCAGTAACCACATCTTTAGCAAATGATACTGCACCAACAGCCTTGCTTTCTTTAGCAAATGTCACTGCATCACTAACTTCGATTTCCTCAGTGGGTGTTATTGGTGTAATAACTTTGCATTCTTCAATGGGTGCTATTGGAACAGTAACCTTCTCTTCATTAGCAACTGTTTCCAAAGGTGCCATGATATCTTGAGTGAGTGTTACTGCATCAGTAATCTTGACAATTTCAGGGCACAATTCTGGTGGAGGAATTTTGACATCTTCAGAAAATACTACTGTAGTAGTAATTTCAGTTTCTTCAGTATGTGCTGCCAAAGTGGTAATAATTTCAAAACAAGTCTGGCTATCATGCTGTTCAGCAGTTTTCCCTTCCTCAATGGGAGATGGACCAGGGACTGCTATGTCTTCAGTGGGTATCACTGTGGCAGCAACTATGTCTTCAGCAAGTGTTGCTGCTGCAGAGACTGTCACATCTTCAGTGGGTGCTGCTGTAGCAATAACTGCTATGTCTTCAGTGGGTATTGCTGTGGCAGGAATTATTATGCCTTCAGTGGGTACTAGTGGTACAGGAGCTGTTAGGTCTTCAGTGGATACAACTGTGGCAGTGACTGGTATGTCTTCAGTGAGTGTTGCTGGAGTAATAACCATGTCTTCAGTTAATTGTACTGAAGCAGTAACCATGACTTCTTGAATTGCATCAGAAGTAGGACCACCATCACACAAGCTTAAAGCTGTATCTTGTGCTTCAGAGATTAACTTTGGTTCTGAATAGTTAGCTTCAACACCCAAACATGATGTGAGAGGCTTTGTTGTAACTGAATCAGGAACTGATTGATCCAAACTAACTGGTTTTGCCATTCCTTCAGCAATCTGCACTGGAGCAGTTTCCATCTCTATATCATAGTCACCATGATCTGATTCAACATCAGTCCATTGGTCTGTTCCTTCTGTTGTAAGATGAGAAGGAACATCAGAAAATTCATCTTCATGTCCTGGATGTGAAATGGATTCCTCTCTTTTCCTCTCCTCAAATTCAGAGACTGTATCACTAGAGGTGCAAGAGTCAATAGCAGCTACATGACTTAAACTTAATTTTTCAGCAAAATACTCACTAGTTGTGCCTTCAGATACAACTGACAGCTTCAAAACTTCAGATATTTCTTTACTTTCTGTGTGAGATACAAGTTGGCTTTCTTCAGTCTGAATTTGAATTTCTCTGATGTTTTCAGGTAGATGCTTAGCTAAAGGAATTTGCTGTTGTTCTGTTGTAAGGCCCTCATCATCAGGCAGTGGTGTGTCCCTTTCATGTGAAACAGAATCATCTTTATCCTCCTTTATATCATGTTGTGTGTCTGAAAGTGGCAAATACAGTAAGGTACATTGTTCTAAGTTGGTAGCTGAGATGTCAGACTTATTTTCTGTGGGTGCAAATGGTTCTTGTTCAACAATATGCTCAGAAACTATGTCTGAAGCATGTGGGGTGACTGCCTGATCTTCAGGTTCTAATTGAACACCCTGAATTTCTCCACTTTCACCAGAAATCAATACACCACTAGGAACTGATGAAGGTGAAGAAGGTGTACAAACCATAAAAACTTTATCTCCAGTCTCAGGACTGACTTTGCTTAAATTTAAGGAAGAATCATCCTTTACAGTTTCAAAAGATTCTGATGAAGCCACAGAGGAAATCTCAAGTATTTCTTGTGTTGCCATAACTTGATCACTGCACATTTCATCAACAGATGTCTGTCCTTCATTTTTGCCAGATAATAAATCAGATTCACTTTGTTCATAGTCTAAAGTTTTCACCTCTCTCAGACCTATGTGAACAACACTGGAAACCTGTTCAAGTGCTTCACTTGTTTTTTCTAATACAGTCAAAACTTCAGAAAAAGTTGTACCCTCTACAATAGACTCCTGTTGATGGAAAAGAACTGTGTCATGAACACTTCCTGGAGTTTCTGTTTTTACTTTTGGTTCTTTAACAAGTTCAAGTGATGTTTGAGTTTCATGGGGCATGCTGCCATCAGCCTGTGTAGCTTCTTTAACAAATGACTGTAAAGATAGTTGCATCAAATCTTCTCCAAAATCATCCAAAGATTGTTCGGATCCTGCATCACTCCATCGATCTGACTCCTCTGTTACAAGTAAATGTGAAGACACATCTGTATAGTCATCGTCACATTCACCTGTGGCAAGTGAAACCCCATGGCTTTCAGATTCCTGTACAGGTAGCTCTTTTGCTTCACATATGCTTTTACTTGTATCCTCAGATACAGAAAGCTGACCAGTTAACACATCAGTTCTGAGAAAGGAAGTTTTGGTTAATTGCACATTATTTTCAATTGCTTCAGGTGTACTGTCACTCTGGGGAACCAAGTCCATACCAACAAGATCACTTTCGATTTTTATGCTGTCTTCTATAAGTACGGTAGCATCACCTTTGTGTGTTTCATAGACAGTAGTCTGCACCTCTTCTTTTACACTAGAAATTTCTGTATCATGGGAGAGTACTGTTGTGGTAGTCTCCTCAGAAGCACCAGTAGATTCACACAGCCCTAAATCATTTTTTTGTTCTGAAGAAACAAGCAAAATATCTTCGAGATCCTGTGACATGGTAGATCTTCCTGCTTCAGGCAAAGAGAGAGGGCATGTCTCTTCACTTGCACCCTTTTCCCTTTGATTTGCTTCAATTTCACATTGCAAGGATTCACCAAGGATGTTTGCAGTTTTCGCAGATGATATATCCTCCCTTAGGTCTTCTACTGAAATGTCTGACTCAGCTTCTATCCAGTGATCAGTTCCTTCAGTAGTAGTCAAATGGTATGAAACATCTGTATATTCTTCCTCCTGCTGTACTTTTGAAGTACACTCAGTGGCTCCCATTGTAAATGATTTAGGGAATGTAAATTTTCCATCAAAAGTTACAGAAGAAGGAAGATTAGCAAAAGCTAGAGAAGCTAATGTCTCTACAGACTCAACTAAATGTGAGGATGCAGAATCATCCTCCCTCAACAATTTGAACTTCTCATCTTCTGGTTTTACTATAACTTTATCATGAGTTATGATTTTAGTTTCTTCTTGGTATGTTGGAACAATTTCTTGTTCACTTGTGAGTAAAGGTACACATTCTTCTTGATTCAGTGCTTCAGCTTTTGGCTGCAATTGTACTGTCTCCAAACTTTGTTTTGGTAATTTTTGAGAAACATGCTCCTCGGCTAATGAAATGGACTGTGGTGGTAACACATCTTCATCCAGTTCATTGACTTCATAATCAGACTCAACATCTACAAAAGGACTAGAGTGATCAGTAGTGAAAGGATCAGTAGATACTTCAGTTATTTCTTCACATTCCTCAGGCTTAGTACCACCTTCCTTTAGAATTTCATATTTTTCAACTTCTGGAACTATTGGTGGGAGGCTCTCACTTTCACTGCTCTTTTGTAAAGATGTGACTGACTGAAGAGGTGTATCTTTACTTTCATCCACAGGAAGATTTGTATTATCCTCTTGGCTAATGTGGTATTTTTCTTTTGATGTATCATCAATATTTTCACTAGAATAAATCTCAGGTAGCGTTTCAGGATGAATAGTTGTTACATCACTTGGCTGCATCTGAATGATTTCTAAAGTTTCTTCCAGCAATTTTTGAGGTGCATAATGTATGGCTTCTTCTTTTAACCAAATAGGTTGTGGAGCCATCAAATCATCTTCCACATCCTTTGCTGAAATTTCAGATTCAACATCTACGAAGAAGCTTGAGTGATCGGTTGTAAAATCGGTAGATGTCTCAGTCATTTCTTCACATTCTTCAGTTACTGAAGGAATTAAATCACCTGTAACTTCCACTTGTTCATTACTAGCATCCCTCACCTGAGTATCCGGTGGCAAAATATTTGCATTTGTATCGATATCAAGTGAAGGAAAATGATCAAGAGCACTTTTCTCTGAATCCACACTAAAGACTTTAGCTGATGTAATATGTAAAGGTGTCTTATCAGTTTTTATGTCTGACACAGACAGCTGTGTAACTACTCCAGAATCCACAGCAGCAGATTGGAGCTCCATTACTTCTGTATGCTTTTCTAAAGGGCTAATTTCTTCTGTTTGTGGAAAAGATAAGGGAAGTGATGGTATAGAATCATCATTGAAGTCATCAACATCATTGTCTGATTCAATATCTACAAAAGCACTAGAATGGTCAGTGGTAATAAGTTCAGAAGATATTTCAGTCATTTCTTCACACTCCCCATCTAATTTATCCCTAGCATCCACTGATTTTATTTCTACATTTCTGGGAGTCGAAACATGTGTACTTTGCCCTGGGGTACCAACTGAATGAAACAGTGAATCCTGTTCAGCTTCTTCTGCTTTGGAAAGTGCTACTGGTAAAGCATCAATGGGAGCCACATCAGTACTTTTTTCCATATCTGTAATAAATTTCACTTGTGTTTCATTAATCTCAGGTGATTTCGCTTCTGAATCCTCCTGACTTTGTTGTTGTCTTTCAGGCACTTTGGAGACATTTCCTTCACTCAAAACAGAAGATGGGAAAAGTAATTTACCATCCTCCAAATCATCAACAGAATGATCAGATTCAATATCAATAAATTGACTAGAATTTTCAGTAGTCACAAGTTCAGATGATGCTTCTGTTATTTCCTCACACTCCTCATTTGAAAAAGGTTCAACAGCAGGGACTGAAATTTCAGTGTCTGCTTGCTCTCCTGGTGAAATCAGGTCTTCATGTTTCAAGGGGCTTTGGAGTTGAAAAAGGTTCAACAGCAGGGACTGAAATTTCAGTGTCTGCTTGCTCTCCTGGTGAAATCAGGTCTTCATGTTTCAAAGGGCTTTGGAGTGATGTCAAAACTTTTCCATCAGAACCCTCTTCTGAATCTGACTTTATCTCAGTTTTGTGAACCTTAGTCAATTTAACTTTTGCAGTTCCAGCAGAAGATATTTTTTTGTCTACAGAAAATGAACTGTCCTCATCTAAATCATCAGCAGAATGATCAGATTCAACATCAAGAAAAACACTAGACTGGTCAGCAGTTACAAGCTCTGAGGACATTTCAGTCAATTCTTCATTTTCTTCATTTAACAAAGACTGAGCAGTATCTCTGAGTTTACTTGAAATGTCTCCTTTTTGAGCATCAGTAGTATCAGAAACTGAGTGTAAAACTACTACAGATTCATCTTGGCTTGCACGTTCATGTGATATAACATCAGAATACTCATGATCACCTTTTCCAACTGGCTTCGCTTCTTCACTTTTTGACTTATCTAAATGAGAAATTCGTATTTCTGAACCTTTTTCATCTTTTACAATCTCAATCAACTTAGACATACCTTCATCAGCAGGAGCTAATGATGACACTAGAATGTTATCATCATCTAATTCAGCAAAAGAATGGTCAGACTCTTCATCAAGGAAATGGCTAGAACGATCAGCAGTGAGAAGCTCAGATGATGCTTCAGTCACATTGTCATACTTTCCACTTAAAGAATGTTCAGAAGCATGAGATATATTGCTGTCATCATGTATTTTTACATCAGTAACATGATCATCATCAACAGCATAATGCATTGAAGTTTCTTCCTTACCAGTAGTGCTTGGAACATCAGGAAGGCTTAAACCAATTTCTGAAGTAACATCAGTTTTGATTACCTCATCTGATGTTATATCACTGCTTTTCTTTCCAATAAAGCATTTTTGCTGTGATGAAAGTGATGCTTGATCATCTTCTAATTCATCTGCAGAATGATCAGATTCTAAATCAGTCCACTTTTCTGATCCTTCTGTGGTTAATGCATGTGATGAGACATCAGTAAACACATCTTCAGATTCCACTTCTGCAGGAATTTTCAGTATAGCCTCAGGAGCAATTTCTCTTACCACATCTTGTGTGTGGATCATCTTTCCTTTCTCTTCACCAGTGTCTTTGCTTAATCCGTTTTTATGTTTAGAAATATCAATCTGGGCAAAATCTGTGGTTAATAGGTTTTCCTGATAAGATTCTCCAATTTTAGTATCAGCAACTTCAAATTTACTTGCTTGTGAATGTTCCACAGCCATTTCTGCAATTGCCACAGCCTCAGGGATTAATTTTGTAGCACCTTCATCGAAACCTTCTGACGAGGCCTGAAAAATATCTTCTAGTGAATTAGATTTGGTAGAGCATTCATCAGGATCTGTATTGAGCATATACAAACTAGAATCACCATCTGCTGATATTTCTGAAAAATCATTAATGCCAGAAATGCTTGAACATACATCAGTAAAATGTTCATTAGAATCCTGGGCAGTGGCAACACTCTCATAAACTGATTCTGAACTCTGTTCTGAAAAAATGTGTGAATCAACATCCACCCACTGTTCATCAGATTCTGCTGCCACTGAATCTGCACACTGGATAATCTCCATCCATTCTTCTTCAGACTGTTTTTCATCAGCAACTACCTCAGGAAGGAAATATTCTACGGTTGCAGGAGATGGCCAGTATTCTTTTGTTGTATCAGTTATTACCTCAGTTTTTTCTTTAGCTTGACTCTCAACTTGGATGAATTTTATTTCTTCCATTGCAAATGGAATTTTTTCAATAGATGTTGGTGTGATTGCTTTTGCTCGTATTTCTTCAATCATAGATACATATTCTGGGAAACTAGGTTGAGATGTTTTCTCTTCCTTTGTGGGTAGCTGTTCATATGATGAAATATGCTGGGAACTTTTTACCTCACTGATCTGAGTAGTCTGGCTTAAGGAAATACCTTTAGTTTCAGAAAAAGATGACTGATAATGCACATCATATTTCACTTCAACTACAGGGTGAACTACAGCTTCTTCAAAAAATTCCTCTTCTATGGCACCAGTTTGTTCAGAATGATCTTCTTCTATTTTTTCAATAATAGCAGATTCTTTGTGTTTAATATTTAAAATCTCAGAACCTTTTTCAAGCCTGCATTTAGTATCTTCCTCAGCAGCATCTTTGTTATCAATAAGAAACTCTTCTGATTGCTTAACCATTTCCTTATACATCTGAGCAGTTTCAACAGCTTTGGTTACAGCTTTTAGTGATGTTTGTTCTACATCCGAGCGACTGAATTCTTCTAAACGCTTTTTACTGCTGTCTGTATCGTAGAAAGCTAATCCTGTATCACTTCCAGAGCTGAAACCAGTATCTGAGTCTGCTTCGTTGGGATGAAGCAAATGGTAAAAGCCATGTCCCTTGCTAATTTTTTGAATGTCTGCTAAGGGACAGGGCTCCAAGAAAATATCAGAGTCTGATTCTTCAGATGATTCATAAATACTCTCTTCTGTAGTGCTGATCTGTGAAGTGTGTACATCAGTTAATGAATCAGTATCTTCCAATACAAGGTCTCCACCTTCCTTCTTTTGCACTTCTTCTAAATCTTCAGCACTGTCTACAAATACACCTTCATCTTTTTGCATGAGATTATCAGAAGTGAGATCAATTTGATTTAATTTGGAAGATTCTACAGAAATAAAATGTTCCAATTTGACTGCTGGACAGCTTTCTCTTTTAATAAAACACTTTCTCTCAGAAATACCATTCATTATATGGCACTGAATACCAATTTCAGTTTTGGAAGTCTCACCTTCTTTGCTTTCCTTAGGAGAGGGCAAATACATATCATCATCTGATGTATCAAAAAATTCTTCTTCTTCAAAGAAATCCTCTTCTGTTTGGCATGATTCATCAACTCCATACAACACATGTTGCAAAGACTGTACAATAGGAACACTCATGGTATCATCAGAAGTTTCTTGAACTGAATTTTTTTCAGAAAGACACTGTACCTCATCCCTTTTGGATGTTAACATTAACTCGTATTTTTCAGTATCAGAAACTGCATCATGATAATCTAGACTAAAAGACTCCTGTATTTTGACTTTCTCTTTAGCAACTTTTTCTATAATATTTGGTTCAGGTACAACAGGTTCTTCCCAAACAACTTCTTCTTCACTATCTTCAATTGAGCTATACGAATCAGCAGTTGACCGATTAATGGAAAATTCTTGCAATGAATCTTTTTCAAATGGAACAGAAGATGATTCAGAGCAGCTACTCTTTTCTTCTTCACTTTCTAAATCATCTCTTTGCCACTCAACAAACTCTGGTTTCACAGGATATGCATTTTCAATCCATTCTTCATAAAAGTGACTAATTACAGAAGAGTACGATTCTTGGTTTGCAGTTTCGTCAATGGACTCTTCTATGGAATCATCAACTTCAGCAGATGTTGGCTTGCTATATGAAAGAATACTTCCTGTCTCAGAAAGGAATTCCTGAGATTTTATTGTGTCCTTCCCTTCTACCAAAACTTGTGCAACAATACTTTCTTCAGATGAACTGCTGATCTTAGTTGCACTCATTACATCAATATGTTCACTAGTGAAATCAGAGACAAAATCATTTGTGACTACAATTTCTTCTGTTTCTTCATCTTTTAGTGTGGATGGCCTTTCATCTGAACTGGTAACAAATGCTATATCAGAATGTATTTCAGTCTGTTCTGTCATCTGATCAGTTCTTGAAGTCATTTCACTTGTTTCTGACATATCATCATGTGTTACCACTGTGGAATCATCTAATATACCCGTCCG
>AZMS01S00000914.1:77177-87441 GCA_000661875.1 Acanthoscurria geniculata | reverse complement strand
GCCGAATGCTGTGACCACTGAGCTATTGCCACGTTTATTCAGCCAACTCATTTGTGGCTTTATACGGCCAGAGTCGTTACACGTTCATGATTGTATAACATACAGTATATGCTTGTATGATTTTTATTCCACTTACACCTTTCACATTCGTATTTCTCAGTGTATACCTTACAAAGCCTCAAACCCATTATATTCTTATTTCAATAATTTAGAGATTCGTTACATAGGGTCTATGTTATGTGAACTTCATTCTGGATTGAAAGCTTTTTGTAGACACTAGGCAGCAATTAGATGGGAAATATGGCACCATTACTTTGAATCCCCCATTGAAAACTTAAAACCTGTGGCGATTTTATAAGGTCTCATGAAGATAATTAAAATATAAACTACAAAGGACGAGTGCAGGAGTTTTAAATTCTGTCATTTATGACTAAATATCATTTTCGTCTTGCAGTGACGATCCAAGACGGATATAAACAGAGATCGTGTTGCCAGATTAGTGAAGAGTTCAAGGTATGTTTACGTTTGCGAGGATGATTCTTTATTGAACACAATGTCAACAAAAACTCTCTAAGATTCAAGAAAGGAAGAGTAAAAAAAGCAAGACTACTAGAGTCTGAAATAGAAAGATAAGCTTTACTTGCAAGCATTGTTGTCTTTTTAACCCAATAATTTTGACATTGTGTTAGTAGACGATGCATAAACCCATGCGCAACATAATCACACTTCGTGTTAAAGCAAATGTTTTAAGATATCCTGAAATTTAATTCAGGAATTATAAGGTGGGACGTTGTATTATTTGCACACACTTTCGAATAACAGCAATACCAGAATTGTCACTTCAATCTCATCATGTAAATAAACAATAATTTAGATAACTTCCCGGTACAAGTTTCTTTTATAAGAATTGAAAAACAAATCTGTATTAATCTGAACACATCGGAGTTCCTGATTCATAAACAAGAAAGTATATTTTTCACATAAGTATCTTTAATAACATTGTAACAAATACAATACATTTCAGATATCAAAGACTGTTTTCTGTTTCGGAGCCGATGATAAATACCGTAATATGTGGATGTATGAAATCCATGAATTGCTTAGATATGGTACAAAATATAGTTTTTTGTTTTTGTTCGCAACACGTATCATCACCTTCACTGCACTAAACAACACAAAATCCCAGCAAGGTAAGGACTTCATTTTGCAATTTTAGGAAAATAAAGTTACTAATCGCTACTATGAATTTCCAGCTATTTTATAATATGTAATGTGCGTAATTTCATATTTATGGATTTCTAGTGGATTATAAAAAGTACTAAAGTGGAAAACGACTCGTTCTATTTCTGTATGCATCAAAAATGCAAGATTCTGTTTGCGAAAAAGTCATATAAATCTCAACCAAAGCTTTCGGAACCCAAGCAATGAACTGCTTCTTGATCACGTACGCTATATCGACGAGTTTAACATACACTCCATCCGTCATCTACGCAAAGCAGTTCATAATTTCTGGGATGAATGCACGACAGCACAGCACAGAAAACAGAGCATGGATGATAAAATAGAACATAGATGATAACAGTTTACGATAATAATGCACAGATGATAATAGAGCACAGGAAAATGTGGAATTCGTTAAGATGTACCAAAACCTAATGAATATACCTTCAATTACCGAATAAAAGATGGAAGATAAAAGTACCAAATATGGATTCATTCTACAAATTAAGATTTTGGTAAAACGAAAACTAGCTGGCTTAAGCGTCACATAATCGTAGGCTGGAAAACTTCTTTCACTGTTGAAGAATGCATACGACATGACAGTTTGGATTTTATTTGAATTTTGAAGTCAGATTCTTCCGCAAAAGCTAATAGTCCTAAATATTCAAGATTACAAAATGTCTCGTATTCTTTTTTTATGCAGTACGTTTAATTCATGTATATCTGCAATTTATGTTAAATTTCAAGGATATTGTGTTTAATAACTGTATTTTAGAAAGTATGTTAAGAGCATGGTTATTTCCATGACATTGTTAGTACCAATGTTTTTAGGGTCTCACTGTATCTTCCCATAGTACTTATAGAATGCATGCATGCATGCATGCTTAACTTCTTACGTGAATATATTCAGGAAACGTTTGATGGCAATTAACAGGAGGGCTACTGGCGTAAGCTCGAAATTCTTATCCCTAAGATTCTTATAAGTTTGATGTCTTTGATCAAAAATTTTAAATTTTGATATCATATTAATAAATAATTCAGATACGTGGAACTCAAACAGAAAAAACACATAATACAAAATAATATATAATGCACGTTTTTATTTAAAGATGAATTCTTCTGTATATCAAATGCAAGATTTTTCTTTAAAAAAGCTTTTGTAAAAAAGTTTTCTTTGGTTGAAAACGTGCATTATACAATGCATTTTGTTGTTTCATTTTCTGGTGAGAGGTCAGTTTTTGCATTGCTTTTCCGACTCTGTGTTTTACCTTTGCAACAGCTGTTATTTGTTGAAAGTAGTTTTATTTCCATATTGAGTGAAATATTTCTTTAATATAACATGAGCATAACTTATAAGATTCAAATGCGAAACAGTGATTTATTAGAAGAATTTTGCATTATCAGTAGCTACCTGCATATTTGTAGCCCCGCATCCACGGAGAGAGAAAGGAGCACGTTGACCTCAAGACACGCACAAAACACCTGCCGGACACTCTGGCTTCTCCACTTTTCTCTGTTCTCTGCTCTGACCAACGTAAGCAAGAAAACATCCGCGTGAATCTGTCGACGAATATGATGCTATTGCCAAGGATGGCTCCTGGCCATGTGGCTTGTTGATGCTGCTGCTTTTGGACACTATCCAATCACTGAAGGTTACGGGAGTGTATCGTCAAGCTGCGAGAAAGAATCCGCTGGAGCCGCTGCTGCATCGCAACTGATTTCGAGCGGCTGTGAACGGCTGCTGCCAATAATCCCTCGACATGGCTGTGAACCGAGCGCCATCAGACGAATGAACCGCTAAGGGATGCATCCACTCCCTTCTGGGTGCGCTCGCCTTTGCCTTGGATAACGGGGAAAGGATGGCGCTCCTTCTCGTAGTCATTATCTCTCTAGAATACATAGTCCGTGACGCCAGTCAATGCATTTTTATGCTAAAGAAAAAAAAAACAGAAATACGTTTGTCTTACATTCATTTCAGCTAATTTCGCATTTTTATTGTCCAGTACGAATTTTTAAATCATGCCACTGAATGCACTGATTGTCAAACTATGCACGGTAAGTTATATAGCAAAATTTATTTATTTAGTTAAATATTTTCGAACTAGTTAACACTAAAAACACGATTACTATTTATCATTATTTAAATTCTAGATTCCAATTCTTCCCATTTTTTTCCCCTGGAATGAATTCAAACGTCATTAGTCTTATATAAAGGATCTCAATAGTTGTGGGTTTCACCGTTTTAATCAATTAAAGCAAAGTCAATCACACAGAAATGGAAAAACTAGGAAACTGCTCAAGACAGTACTATTTCAGGAATCACTATCCGTCGTCAGTGAAGCTATCTTTCCCACTCCTCCCATCGCTGTGGTTTGTTTTACATAGTCAGATATTTCAATTCTAACTTTGTTGCGTTGAGTTCCTTTCGACATTAATTTCCTTTCGAAAGGAACTCACCGCAACAAAGTTAGAATTAAAATATTTGACTATATAAGCAAACTGCAGCGATGGGAAGAATGGGAAAGATATCTTCACTGACGAGTGACTATTCCCGAAACAGTACTGTCTGGAGCAGTTTCCTAGTTTTTCCATTTCTGTGTGTTTGACTTTGCTTTAATCATTAGTCTTGATGGAATGAAAGATAACTTAAGACTGTGCAAAGTATAAATACTGATATACTTTATTTTTTTAATTAAATTAAGCAGAATTAAAAAGATCAATTACGTTCCATTTTTGAAGCAGGAGGATTATTATTTTGTAATTTTGAAAAAAAATGTATATATGTATTTAATTTGTTTAGATATATACATGCATATCATTCGATCAACAGAATGCCCGTGGAATTGGTCATATTTCACTGACGTTGAGTGCTGTGTATTTTCCTTTCAGGGCCAACATCCAACATTTATAGGAGTAGCAGTGAGTTAAACTGATTTCATCATTTGCATCTTAGACAGACCGAGATATTACTTGAAATCTGAGTAAACAAAATACTAGGACAACAGTTAAAAAGAGAAGTTAAATATTTTTACTATGGAAGTTTCACCTGATTTCCTTAAACACCCTAGAAAGTCCTGATCTTAACATTTAAAACATTCACAATAGAAATTTTTAGAATTTACAAGCGGACCATATTGCACATTAATACATCATTTGAAACTAGTTCTAATAACATTAAGACAGTACCAATTTTTGCACACCTAATTCTTACATAATATCTTACACTGTGTAATTTTTTCATAGTTTCTCACAACGCTTTTTTTTTTTTTTAACCTTGTAACGGACTATTTGAGGAGGAACAGACTGAGCAACTACCACAATGATCTAATTGCAAGAAGCTGGCTTCATCAACCACAAAGTAGCTGATTCAAATCTAACCTAGGATAGGGCTTTTCTTACAATCTGTTTTTAAGAACAAGTATTATTTACTTATTTGTGTTTTCCAGTTTCTCACTAAAAATACTTCTCAAAGAACCGCAGTTTGAAAACTTCCGATGTATACGGAATTGCATGCGGAGTAAACCACGCTTAAGCCCCACGCATCAGTAAAAACCCCTCATCTACCCCACTAGATGGGGTACAGCTATATGGAAGTTCGTTTTTTATACAAAAAGCATGCGGACCAAAAACTATTTATAAAATTTGCAATCTCTAGCGCCTTCTTTCTCATTTAGGTACCTGTAGTCGAACCAGGGGCCTTCAATTTCGAACCTAATGCTCTACCACTGAATTATTCTCCTTTCCAGTCATCACATGTGACCTTACGAAGGATCCGTTGCAAACAAAAAATTTAGAATTTAAGTTGTTTCTGTGCGACGCAGTTTTATTTGAGCTGATTAATTTTTGCCCCGTTAATTTCAGAGAAGGGTTACAAATGCCCGTTTGCTTCCTCCTCATTTACAAATTAATCTGTGATTAATTTTCCATTGTATAATTAAAGTCGCCATAATTTAAAATTATGAAAAAATCACTTAATTTAAACAGCGATTGGCTGCGACACACTTTTTAACATAACATTTACATCAGCAAAAACTTCGACGTTCTCAAAAATATTGGGAAATTAAGGAAAATATCATTCAGGGCAGATGCTTATTAACTCTGTAGTGCATTCTGTCATTTCTCAGTGGGAATCTTCTCTATGGTAAACTCATTTAAATTTCGCAGAAATCGGATAAAATAACATACACGAAGATGTCTATTGCACACTGGTGTTGCTTTCGTCTTCATTAGAGAGATCTTCTTGTCACATAATTCTGTAAACAATTGTAGTGATGAAACTTTGCCAATTGCTGTGGCCTTCTACTCTGCGAGAACCATTGGAGGTGTTTATTTCCAGAAGATTTTTAATTCCATCCTTCCATTTGACTGCTGATTTTCTTGCATCTGTTGTTCCTTCAACTTTGCCTTCCAAGATACTTTAGGTAAAATGACATCTCTCTTTGCAATATGTCCAAAATAAGAAAATTTCCTCCCGTTAACACTCAGAAGGAGAATTCTATGTCTGTCAGATGTTACTGCTCAAAACATTTAACTCTTCTGAGAAGTTTGTAGTTACTGTATATTTAAAGTTGCCAGAACAATCAGGTTTTGAAGATAGTGTAACTGCACACTTCCTGGAACAGCTAAAATTTTTGTGTAGTAATATCTCTACTGTATTTTTGTGTAGTATCTCAACAGTAAAGTGCGTTTGGAAGATTTCTCGTGATATTGGTAATAAATTAGTTAATAAAAAAGCATTTAGCAGTTTCCTGTGGGTGTTATTTTATCTGAATCATATGAAAAAGCTATAAAAAAGCATTTAGCAGTTTCCTGTGGGTGTTATTTTATCTGAATCATATGAAAAAGCATGTTCGCAGAAATAGAATAATTTGCGCACGACCCAGACTGCTATGAAGCAATGCATAAAATGGCAATATACAGTATGAAAGTTAGGTCCTAAAGTTAACTTCGAAGACACGATGTGGACCCGTCGAGCCTGTTGCCCTTCATTTACCCGTTACCCGTTTAAAATGT
This sequence comes from Acanthoscurria geniculata, assembly GCA_000661875.1. NCBI lineage: Eukaryota > Metazoa > Arthropoda > Arachnida > Araneae > Theraphosidae > Acanthoscurria > Acanthoscurria geniculata. The sequence goes on along the minus strand of AZMS01S00000914.1, from coordinate 81,207 downwards.
CTCATCCTGTGAATCTATCTCTGAAGTGACTTATACGTACATCTTCGGCTTTTTGGAGAAGGTAAAACCAGTTTTCTGGAAACTATTGCTGCGTAACATCTGCGTTTTCTGCGTTCAAAGTTCGGCTCGTTATTCTCTTATCTGAAGACAACTGAACGTAAAATTGCTCAGCTGCTCGGCAGCGGGGTAGAACGTATCCTAGAACATCATGGGCTTGCTCGTAGGAAACTGCCACACACACACACACATTAGCTGAAACACAATCTCACTGCCTCTGATTTGCCAGGTCATTCTTGCATGGAAGTCCTAGTATTTAGCATTATTAATATTCTGTACTGTGAGAATTTCACCATGTATGAACTAAATTAGACAATGACAGTTAAGAATACTACCACACTTACTGTACACTACTTATTTATTGAATAGGCCTAATATGTCTCACTACGCTCACCCTACCATGATAACAGGCTTAGTATTCTCACAAACTGAAGATCATGCTAGTGTGAGCCTAGTGAAACATGTTGCGCCTGTTTAATAAATAAACAGTGTACGTTAAGTGTGGTAACTTTCTTAACTGGTATTGTTAAATTCAGTTTGTCCAATTTAGTCCTAATACCAGCATGATTACACCATCAGGGACATATTTCTAGCCAGAGTACTCCATGCCTGCTTTTGCTACTAGTGCTACCTAAAGAGATTATGGATCAAAATGATTTTTTGATCAAAATTACTGATGCTAGTCCTAATAATTTTTGTTATGTAGGAAACATTGACAATGCCGAAAGACCTACCTTGTATGTAGTAGTACAGTTTCGTGCCTGATGCGTTTCGGAAATACTCTATTGTAATCTGACCTTACAAAATAAAATTGAAGAAATGCGTCCATCTCTTATAAAGTGGTAAGATGTACTCCCAGCCGAAGTTTTGAAACTCATTTCAGAGGTTTACAAAAAACACCTCATTTCTAACAATTCTCCTTTTCCCAAATTTCACAATTTACTTTCCTGAACTTTTCACCAGTTGACAAATTCAAAACATTACAATTACAAAACAACTGGTGTACCATTGCACCAGTTCACAAAGTACACCATTTCAAATTTTCGCTTTAAAGAGTGGAATGAGTCAGACTAAACAAACATGCAAATACTATCACTTTAACTCGTAAAAATCATAACTGCACCGCGAGATGTGGGGGGAAACTCTACATCTGCCAAGACAGATTCCAATATTACGATGAATATAAGCTTTCAAAGTCATAAAATATGAAAGAAACAGAGGAACTAAAACAATCAGTAATCCACTGAATTCAAGACAAAAAGTTTGACCATATTATCTTTCCTGGTACAGTAAATCAAAATATCTTAATTAATTTGTATAAAATATTAATTAATTTACACAGTAGACTAATGTGTGTAAACTGCTCACAAAAATTTAGAGATCTGAGGATTTCGAAGGGAAAACGCGACGGTGTGCAGATATGATGACATGACATCACTGGCTGACAACATGTGAGACGCTTGTGTATGCAAATCATCGGGTTTATTGAACAGCACGTAGCCTGCTGGATGCTCTATAGGTGGGACGTCGGAAGGCAGAAATCATTCGTTGTGGGAGTTCTGTCGGGAAGTGTGCTAAATGCGCTCGTTTTGCTTCTTACTGTCAGAAGACAATGCAGAGAGAAAATTTAAGCTTTGCAGAAATCGGGATATTTGAAGGTTAAATTCTGGCTTACGGAAGGCGGATGTGGTTCCAGCATTTAGCCTTTTGTAGTATTTAGTGTAATTCGGCTGTACAGGAGATTTGTCGAGCACGGATTTATTGAAGAATGACCAAGAAGTGGTCGACTGAATGTTGACACCATGGAACAAGATCGGTACGTGGCAGTGACAGCTCGAAGCAACTCAACGATCATCAGCCGACAACTGCGTGAATCACGTCGCGCATCTGCTGGTGTCATAGTGTGTACAGTATCTGTAGGAAACCCATTTCACGAATGCGAAATGAGAGCCCAGCGTCCGTTGAGACCTGTTGCACTTGCACCAGGCGACCAGAATAACATATATGCCTGGACACAAGAATACTTGTCGTGAGGTACAGAGTATCACCATGTCCCTTTGTGTGATGAGTCTCGTTTTTCTCTTCGTCCTTGACACTGGACGAGTACCTGAAGAGATCACCAGACCACAATGAACAGAGTCTGGTGTAATCCGTACATCTTGGCACGGGGATTCTGTTTTGGTGTGGGGAGATATATGTTGTGATGACCATACAGGGGCGGAGCTACGTAGGGGCAGACGGGGCAGTGCCCCGGGGCCCGAACATTTGGAGGGCCCGGCCGGTTGGTAACGTCTTCAAAAAATATTCGGAGAATATTTGAAATGAATAAATTTTAAATCGAAGAATTTAAACAACTGTGACTGTCTTAAGGATCTCGCAGATTATTTCAGCATCTTGTATCCAGCTAATCTACACTAGTGTCCAAAATTCAGAATACAAACACATTTTGTGCAATTATGCAAAATAACCACCAAGAATATGGTACAAATCGCTGTCACATATAATTAGGAGACTGGGAAATGCAATGGAAGCAGCTACTGCTGGTTTAACGGTGAAAAGGGTACGTTCTTTTACGAAAAAGTGAAAGTGACCGTTATCTGCATATGTGTATTTCGTCTACAGAAGTGTGTTTCTTCCAAGAAAATTAACAAGGCTGATTGATTACAGGTGAAATCAATGCCCGCAACCGTTTAGACGCTGGATTGCGATGGAGAGTCATCGGTAGGCTTGAAGCTGGCTAGTCTCAAGTGGACGTCGCTCGATGGTTAGGACTGTCACGAATGGTGGTATACAGGTTATGGAACCATTTCCAAACAACAGGTACCATCACTAGGAGGCCCGGCCAAGGTCGCCCGAGAGCCATGACACCGACAGAGGATCGATACGTGGCACTAAATGCACTACGCCATCGAGGAATGACGGCTGTGGATCTCGCTTCTGCGACGGGAACAACAATTTTCAGGCAAACTGTTTACAGACGACTAGCAGAGAACGCCCTTTACCCCCGGCGACCAGCGGTAAGTGTCCCCCTCAACAGCTGGCAGAAGAGAGCCCCGGTTTGTGGAGCCAGGAACGCCAGTCATGGACACGCCAAGATTGGGGCCATGTTCTCTTCAGTGATGAATCGCGATTCAGTACACAGAATGATTCTCGACGAGTCTTCATCTGCAGGGAGCCTGGGGCCCACTATCGTCCCTCCAACATAAGGGAAATTAATCACTTTGGGGGTCGGGGAATCCTTGTGCGAGGAGGCATTATGCTGGATGGTCGTACACCACTACATGTCTTCGATGTAGGCACTGTGACTGCACAGCGTTATAGGGATAAGGTTCTTGCACCTTATGTGAGGCTGCTCCGGGGAGCAGTTGGAGAGGACTTTCTTTTTATGGACGATAACGCGAGGCCACACAGAGCTCTGCTTGTAGATGAATTTCTGGAGGCAGAGGGTATTCATTGAATGGTGTGTCCAGCGATGTCGCCGGACCTCAGTCCCATAGAGCATGTAAGTGATGCTCTCGGAAGAGCGATTGCACGACGTCAACCCACTCCCCGGGCTCTCCAGGCTTTGACATCCTCGCTTGTCGAGGAATGGAATTTTTTGCCACAAGTGCTGCTCAACAACCTCATTTACAGTACGGGGGCCCGCTGTGCAGCTTGTCAAGCTGTGCGGGGTGACCACACTCCTTATTAGCTGGACGATTCTGGAAATATCTGGTGTCCTGGTTTCGCAGTTTGTGGTCACATTTGCATATCTCACGAACTTTTCCACTGTTTATTGTGCTCTGTTACGGTTGGCTATCTCATGCTATTGCCCATCTGTGTACTAAATTTCACCACAATACACAAACTATTTTTCGAGATATCACCTGCTTTGTGTTTCTAACCTTAATTTTGGGCACCAGTGTAGTTTTAGCAAGTGACGGGGAGTCACTATTATTTACTAAACTTTTCTGCTGACAAAGCCTGTTACTTA
>AZMS01S00000109.1:220881-230900 GCA_000661875.1 Acanthoscurria geniculata | reverse complement strand
GTGATGTTCGAAACGGTACTGTCTGGAGCAGACTTCCTGAGTTTTTCTTACGCTGTGAGTTTGGTATTACTGTGTTATTTGACTGATCGTATCTGTTGTGTTATTTCCAGGGTTCACCCGCCAATTTGCATGCATTTTCTTTGACACCTTCTTAATAATTCAGTCTCTCTGCAGCTGAGTATTTCGCACACTGAACCCTAAAGCCATTTGTTTTGCTGGTTGTGCGCAGAAGGGATCGTTCTTCTTTGAGTGATTGACCCTATGGCGTGATTTGATTTCTCACCATTATTATGAAAGGCAAGCATATCGTCTGCATGAATTTATTTCCATTAGTCTGAGTTCAATCGACTAACTTTCGCAATCCCTGGGACTGTGTACTGTAGGTTGTCCAACAACATTCTATCATCCAGAAACAGCACTATATAGTCGTGGTCATAAATCAGTGAACTGTTTCTAGTGATTTTATTGGTTCATCGTGCGAGCGGTACATGTTTGGCACGTGATGATGCGGTTACGCCATAATAAACTTGCCATGTGATTAGGTTGATGCATAAGTTTGTGCCATTTTATTTCAGGCTGCTTTTGCAGGTTAATAGCCGTGGTGTATATGAACCGTTGCATATCAAAATGTAGCTTGTACTATTGTGTATCCAGCTCAAATTGCGTTGCGTGATTGTGACCATGATTTTTGTCTTCACATGTCCGGACGTATGGAGTATCAGGTTGACAAGAAGGTCCATTTCCGACTTCTGCTCCTATAGGAGTTTAACAAGGGTTCCACGGCGCAGAGGCTACTCGAGAGATACGTGCTGTGTATGGGGAGAATGCTATTGCTCCGACGACAGCCCGAAAATTGTTTCGACCGGTTCCGAGGTGGCAATTTTGACCTTCATTCTCAGAAGATCATGTTGTGTGTCTGGTTGGACATGAAAGGCATTATACACTGGGAAATTCTACAGAGTGATCAGGACCATTAACGGTGCACTTTCCTGTGAGCAACTCCACCACGTGAATGCCGCACTTCAAAAGAGACGCTCCCATCTACTTCATGGTATCATCCTCCAACATGAAAACGCACGCACTCACACTGCGAACATGACGAAATTAGCCATTCAGGAAATGGATTTGGAGATCCTTCCCCATCCGGCCTATTCCCCATATGTCTCCCCATCCGACTATCACCATTTCCGCTCTCTGTTAATGTACTCCACGACAGGACTTTCCCAACTGAAGGTGACCTCCAGACTTTCCATGGTTAGTTTTTATTGCAGCAAAACCAGCAAGTTTTTTCGAGGAAGACATCCAAGACCTGTCCAACCGTTGGGCCAACATCGTGGTCAGTTGAGGGGGAATATGTAGCTGCACTTCTATCATAATTCAGTACTGTTAGATGGTGCGAAAAACGGCACGAACTTATGCATCAACCCAATATATACATGTCGTCCTTAAAGGTGCTTCAAATTGGACCAATATGCTATAATATAAAATGCCTCTGTCCTCCTGTGTGTGCTGACTCTGAAACTGTTTTGTTGTATCCACGCATCGTACTTTACTTTAGAGTACATAATGAAGTATGTCGTCACTTCCGAACATGCGTGATATGATTTTCTTGAATACAGTATTTTGTCTTATTCAAAGAGAAGTACAATGCAAATGCAAAGTACATACCCGGCTCTTGTGATAAATTCACTGTCTGGAAACTTATGCTTGTCGTTATGTCACCGAGGAGTGCCAAGCAACACAAAATAAATCCGTCTTCTATTTCCATGAACATCCTTGATGGTGTTCATCTGCAAGAGAATTCGGCTGTTATTTTTTTAAAACAAGCGATACGGAACTTCTCTTCATCTTTTGTGAAGAACTGTATTTTTTTTTTTTTTACCGAATGATTAATCTAGGCTTTGTTAGTTTGCCCCCACATCCCATTTGTAGCCGCTTACTTATTGATCAGTGTCTATTGTTTGGGTTACAGCATAAAGAAATAAAGCATAGTCGTTTCGGTTCAGGAACTTCCATTATATCCCAAAAAGAAATGTTTCTCAGGAACATCGGAGCAAACGATGGTAGCCACAAGTACATATATTATTCATATCATATGAGGTAGAAGTAAACGTATTCATGTTTTTGTTATTTGAAATGCGAATCCTGCTTTCAAATCCTGCTTTACGCATATTTTTAAATCGAAGAAAAACACAACCACTTCACAGTATACATAGAAATTTCAGTAAAAGGGCTGTTTAGATGTCAATTTTGAAGTACGGATTACTAGGAAAATGGACCACTGGACACGACGTGTGTCTACATAATAGAAAATCACATGTATTATAGCTGTGGCACAACAGCTGAGGCAGTAATGGCTAAATGGTATCAGTCTTGTTTAGTTTTTCTTGCAAGTAAAATGATGAACGAAAATCGTCTTTTTTATTTGTACGGTAGTGATGTAGAAAAAAATAGCACCTGATTACGTTGTTTTGTGCATGTGATCAAAACGTAATTGTAGTGTAAAAAGAATAGTATTCCATCACGTTATATTATTTTTGAAATATTTATAATGCACAAATAATTGTAATTATTTTTATATTAATCACTTAATGAAAAGGAAAATATTTTTTCTTCCACGATATTTTACTTAAAACGTTAGTTACTGGTAAAAGTAAGCATTGTAATTATGCTTAACAGCAAATAGTGCACTAGACAGCTATTTCGCCTAAGTCCAAGGCTCCTCAGTAGTGCTGTATTTGGCTTTGGCTGTTGAGCAAATTACAAATACTTTTAACTTTTAACCAGTTTTTTTCCAGATAAATGGTGGAAGTTTTTACATTGATGCTACCGCCGCATACTATTGTGAGTTTTTTGATTTTTTGAGACAACACGTTGTAATAAGTAACCACTTAATGAAAAGAAAAATATTTTTTTCTTCCACGATATTTTACCTAAAACATTAGTATGCGGAGGTCGCATCAATGAAAACTTCCACTATTTATATGGAAAAAACTGGTTAAAAATTAAAAGTATTTGTAATTTGCTCAACAGCCAAATACAGCACAACTGAGGAGCATTGGAATTAGGCGAAACACCTGTCTAGTGCATTAGTTGCTGTTAAGCATAACTACAATCCTTACTTTTGCCAGTAGCTAACGTTGTAAGTAAAGTATCGGGGAAAGAAAATATTTTTCTTTTCATTAAGTGGTTACTGACTACAACATGTTGTCTCAAAAATCACATTTAATCAATATATTTTTATATTTTACGTAGTTATTATCATTCTTGACATTCCCAAGAATATTTCGCCATAATTAATTTTTTAAAGATAGAATAGCAGAATGTATTGCCACCCACATAAGAAAATAAATAAATAAGATATCAAACACATTCAACAGTTTATGCTGAGATCTGGAATGCAGTAGATGTACTGCGATTTAGAATACAATGGATGTAGATGTCTTATCTATCTATTCTCTTGTGGGTCGAGTAAAATAGATATTAGCTCGATTTTCTTGTATTTCTGTAAGGAAATTGCGTGCTTGTCTGTGAAAACCAGAATAGTTCTTTTTTAACTTTAACAATTTTCTCCCTTAGTGAGATGAGAAAACAGTGAAAACAAAAAATCGAGTTCTTCATTATGCGGAAAATATTTATGACGCCATTGAAGTTACAGACAATAATTCTTTCAGGAGAATTTTCAATTTCTTTTTACAGTTTTTGACTAAATTCCCAGGGGTTAGTTTTGTCTATCAGCTGCCTGTCTACGGTCTGACTCTAGGCTACTTGGACTTATCATCTGACTTAGGCTTTTTCACCATACCAGCCTGAGCTATTGCATTTTACACTGAGTGCTCGATGAATTGCGACCACTTACCTAATAATTGATGGAATCTTTTTTTTTTTTTCTGGAGTGACGTGAATTCCAGAAAGTGTCTGTACAGTGTATCGGACTCCACAGAAGGTCAAATGTGAAATTAACACACGAATGGCAATAACTTAGTTAGTAGATAATTATATTTGCAAATCTAAATTCCTGGATTGGAATTTTGGCGGCTACGACTGTTTTATAGCGATCTGCAACCAAGCTGTTGCGACGGTGGTCCACAGTTCTAGTATGGAGCGAGGAGAAAATTGCGACAGCCTGACCTATTGTTCCACAAAATTCCACAGATGTACAGTGGAGTTCTTCAGATTTCACAAATCTCAAAATACCGTAATGTTCAGTGTTCCATCACAAATTTCACAAAAAATTCACAAATGCCCTACGAGTTTGAGGGCCACTGCAGGTGTCTCATTGATATGCGCACTGCGTTCGTCGACCCATTTCTGCACATTTTGGACCCGGTGACATAGAGCGTTGCCATCCTGAAACACTCCAGACACGGCCACTTTGTGTACATTGTCATCAAGCAGTTCGTGGTAGTAACTATCATCCATATGTTGTTCTAAATGCATCACAGGTCCCCATTTCTTGCCACCTAAACATAACCCATACCATACACCTGCACCCACAGGCCTGGACAGTCTCTTGCATGCATCATGGATCCAAAGCTCCATGTTGCTGCCGCCAAATACGAAGACGATGATCTGCCGAATGGATCATAAATCTCGTTTCGTCAGACCAGCAAACCTTCTTCTTCTTATCTTCTATAGTCCATTCCGCATTCTCTCGGTACCAGGTTAGTCCGTAAGGAAGGACGTCTTATAAGATACGTGCTCTTGTAGTCCATCTGAGTGTGAAACGTATACTAGCCTGGGTGATAGTGTTTTCCTTTGTCCCATATTGTACTGGGCCGTCGATTACCGAACTGTCATGCATCGATTGTCCTGCTCAAGACTTCGCACCAGTCTTTGCATCTGACATCAACTTTTCGCCGCCGTTTATACACAGTTACATCGGTGGCTGCTTGTTTCTCCACTTTAGCACCACTCCTGGTGCACTTTAACCATCGAGGACCGCGAACACCACACAAGTGCGGCAATTTCGCAGACGGACTCACAGACCCGTCGTGAGTCCACAATTTGGCCCTTTCATAAAGTCCGATAAACCATTGGCTTTACCCATCAGGTCCATACGTATGGTCTCAGACGAACATTCAACCTCCATTTTACACTATTATAGCCCACAGACCTCGCCTTGTTATGCTGGTGCCGGGTGCAAATAATCTTGCATAGGGGTCGTCATAATTCATTGAGTACTTACCAAGTGTATTCCAGAAGCGACTGTTTCCTTTCTTAACATAGTACCTGTGGTCAGCACAACACAAAACTTCTGAATCAATAAGAACAAAAAATTGTATTTAACGCATCAAAACAAACGGATGGCCTGATTTTTTATTTGTGGCCTTCACTAATGAAAGTCTGTTACATAAATTTCCGCGAAAATTAATATTAAAGAGATTCATAATAACCTTTGGGGTTGAATTTGTGAGTTGTACTTCTATTACTGGATGCGAAGCTCCACGGAACAACAGCATAAGTTTCTTTTCGAACATAACAACTAAATTTGTAAAGCATATTTCCACGTTCAACTACTGGAGATCGAAACTAATATTTAGTTATTTTATAATGCATTGATGAACTGTCTAAGTTCTGATTCTCAACAGAATTTTCACCTTATTGGTTAACACAACCGAAAAATCTTCTTAATAAATCAGAAAGAGGATTTCTGTTCAAGAACTTTAAAGGTGGGATTTGGACTGCAGAAGGTCAATCGAAAGTGGATGCTTTCGTTTTTAAGATTTAAAGACCTAAGAACCCAGGAAATCTTTTGAACTGATAAGGACGCAATTGATTTATACTTAAGAGATTTGAGTTTCTTCCCTCGGCAGTCAGACTGCACTTTGGAAATGGTTACTGTATGTACGCTTTCTCTTAAATGCACTGAAGCAGAGAAAACATCAATTCTTCTCTGCTCATCACAAGGTAGAGATTATGTTGATCAGGACTTGTCTAGACAATTGTGATGACAAAACACAAATTTGGTGCACCTTCCATTCTGCCTACTGTCTTTCGAACATGTGGCGTACTCAACCGAAACAGTCCAGTGAAGATCAGAATTTTAGGGTGATAATCTGTACTTCGGGAATTTTCTCGCCGTTCAATATGTTGACTGAAGACTCGAAGGAAATACCCGAAATACTTGTCCCCTTTTATTCAGGCGACATTCTGGGATTCGTGGCTCCCATGATGTAAAAAGCTCTTGAAGAACGAGAATAAGAATTTATATTTGGACGATTCACGATACATAGATCAACTCGTATCAGGTCGAACTGAGGACCTGCCACTTGAACTTGGAGCTCCACTTACCAGGCCAGGCATCGCAGAGATTCCTCTCATCTACGCATCATGAAATCGTCAAATATAAATCCCACAGTCACATTTGTAGTAACTGTTAGTCGTACGAATTTTACTATATGCTTGTGTTAGGATTTTACACTTTGTTTGGAGAATATCTTCAAAAATACAGCAGAGTGGATTTCCTTCGTTGTTGGACTGAAATTAAAGTTCGTCTTCTCGGTAACTCAAAGAATGTTGAGCTAATCAGGGAAAAATTTATCTTTGGCTTCAGGGATGAGACTGAAAAAAGGTACGGTAAGTGGTTGTCGCCTCTTATCATCTTAGTAAGATTCGAACTTTCTGGGGCACCATGACTCAAAATCCATATTAACACTACGTAATCAAAGCAGCGTTAACTTGTCCCACCTAAGACCTGTAGTTGTATTCTATTAAGGAAAATATCAAAAAGTCGAGTGGGCGCAATTACTGGTACATCTTGACTACCATCTAGATATCTCAAGTTTTGTAATGTAGAAGTGGAACACTTTGAAGTCAGAAAAACTGTCCCACGAAAGGAGTACAGTTTGAAGTTAGAAAAATGTCCTGTTTGTTCAAGTACTTCCCTAAAAATTAGAGGGAGGTAAACCATGCTTTTACTTTCACTTTTTGACTCTGCACATTTATTTAAGGAGGATGTTCATTAAACAAGTTAAATCTGTCCAAAAGACTTGTCTCACCGGAATAAAAGCAACAAGTGAAGATTTATGTCAGTCGTTCTCCTCTCTGCTAGTTTTCGTTGCGACCCTGATGTTGCTAGTCATACAGATGGTCGCTAGTACAGTAGTAAGCTTGTCAGATAGTGTTTTAGTATACCACGATCGTGAATATTTATGTGTTAGAAACATGGACTAAAGAAAGAATGAAATCAGTCTTTACTGAATCTGCATCTTATATCCTGTGAAAAATTCCATTGGTCACTCGAAGCCCTTGTTCGTCTTCTCGTACCTCAAAGACCTCTGAGGTAATCAGGTAAAAAATTTATCTCTGGCTTCAGGAATGATAGTTTATTCCATGTTGGGTTACGTTAAATCAACTTACAGACTGAGTTTTTGCTTTTCCTTTGTGGGTCTTTGTGTTTAGTCCTGGCTTTGTGCCATAAAACTGCCGTAAAACGAACTACATTTTTTGGAGCCACGGGTTGGTGGTTGGCCATCATGTCTGCGTTCCAGTCTTCGTGAGAAGGTTGTGCTGGCGCGTCTCCGCCCTTGGCACTGTTGTCTGACCCACTATCATCTTCTCTGTGGTGAGGATGGCCTAATATGTGAGCTGTGTGGTGTCACACTTAGTGTCCGTCATCTGCTTTTCATTTGTAGTAGTTTTTCACATATTCATAATTTTTATTTCCAGTGTCCTGTGCCAATGACTCCGTTAGTTATTATTTCTGTTGGTGATCATGTTTGTTTGCGTTTCCTTTGTAGATTTTTTTAGATGAGTGTCACTTGTTTTTTTATTCAGTCATTCTTTCACTTTACCTTTTTACCTTTTTATGATTGTTGGCTGTTCATAGTACTGTTCACAGTACTCTGTCCTTACTGCTGTTCACACTTACTAATTATCTACTCATTTAGCTTTTTACAAATGTGTTGTCTGTTTTGACTCCCTTTTTACTCTGATGACTTCTGTATTTTTTACTGCCGTATGTTTTTTTCCCTTGTCCACATTTTGTTGTCTCGTTCACTTATTTGTTTTTCTGGTTGGTTTGATTCCTTTTTGGGTTACGTTAAATCAACATTAAGTCTACGTTTTTGCTTTTACTTTGTGGGTGTTCGTGTTCAGTCCCTACACTTGTGCCATAAAACTGCAATAACTAGATCAAACTAAACCAAGTGGTTCCAGAAGCAGGTATGTTGCCCACTGCACCAAGCTCAAATTCATTCCAGCATCCCTGTGCCGTTACAACCCTATCATATACCAAAGACCCATTTCATTATGACCACATCCAGCCAAAAGGAATGAGCACTGCTGCGGGGCGAACGGTGACACGTGACAGGGCCACTGAGCAGTAGTTATATACACCGACGGAACATGCTGTCCGTAAGTAGTGTGTCCCGTGCGAAAATGGGAAAGGCAGCCGATTTAGCTCATTTTGATAAGGAAGAAATCGTGATGGCGCGGCGGCTGGGAATCAACATTTCGGAAACGGCACGGCTGGTGGGCTGCTCACATTCCGCTGTCGTTAGTACCTATCAAAGGTGGTGCAAAGGACGGCACAAAAATGAACCGTTGTCCAGCCGTGTGTAAACCACAGCTCATTGATCACCAAGGCCAGCGAAGACTGGCCCGTCTGGTATGGAGCGACCGGAAGGCCAAGTCCGGGAAATCACCCACAGCTACATCAAAGGTGACTAGAGGACTGTTTCAAAGCAAAGCATAGAATCCATCCAGAGAACCCCTTTGTGTTTGGGGCTACGGATCCGTCGACCCGATCGTGTCTCCATGCTAACTGCACTCCATCGAGGAAAGCGTTTGCAACGGGCGCAGGATCATCGCCATTGGACTGTAGATGATTGGAAAAAAGTCACCTGGTCCGAGGAATGCAGATTTTTGGTGCATCACGGCGACGGCCAAGTGAGGATACGTCAATTATCAACGGAGGCTCTGCCACCTCCGTGCACAGTTGGGCGGTACAAGTCGGAGGAGTAGGTGTCATGATCTGGTGGATGTTCTTATGGGCCACTTTAGGACCCCTGATCTCCGTACAACAATCCCTGATAGTTGTCAGGTATCTGAACATCGTTGCGGACCAAGTGCACCCATTCATGTTAACTGTGTTTCCCGCGGGCGATGGCCAGTACCAACAGGACAATGCGCCGTGCCACACTGCCAGGATCGTCAAGGAGTGGTTCGAGGAGTACAGTGATGTCTTTCATGTACTGCCCTGGCCTCCACACTCGCCGGACTTGAACCCTGTGGAGCGGCATCACCACCTCCTTGCAATGAATGGGAGGACTTGCTGTTGACATCATGGTACCCCAGGACACCTATCGCCATCTCATCGCATCGATGTCTCGCAGCGTAGCCGCTGTTTTTAGGGCCAAAGGTGGTCCTTGAGCTTACTAGGCAGGTTGTCATAATGTTATGGCTCTTTGGTGTATATTGCCTGAGTGATAGGAAAGACATTCGCGAGGCTATAGAACAGTGATTCTCAATTAGTTTTCATCGAGGGCTACTTAGGAGTTTTTTTCAGCGGACCGGTCCAGAAAATATGAAACCTAAATTCGACAATTCTTACACGTTATACAGATGAGGAATACGATATTGGTAACACAGAAACAAAAAAAAGTTTAAAGTCATATTTTAAAATTAATTTTTATTGTCATGAAAAAACAGCCAAGTACTTTTTCTCTTAGGCAGCGAAATATTATTGTGCAAAAAATGAGATCGATGTCCCTCTACAATCTGCTGGAAATTTGTAGCATAAGAAGTAGTTGCCAACAGTAAGGTGAACGCCTTAAGGTAGCAACTACTAACTTTAATGTGATCATTAGTTAGGTGGTTAGTTTGTTTCGGTAACCACTCTTAATATTGCTCATTTCAGAAAAAGCTGACTCGCAATTATAAGTGGTTCCGTACATCGTTGAAAAGAAAATAGCTATTTTTTTACAATTTGCATATTTCGTCACAAATTTTGTCCAAATATGTCGATTGCGAGACTCAATTTTTATTTGGTTAAATAACGTTGAAAGAAGGCCGTA